>ML682033.1:4551240-4619057 GCA_007922195.1 Podocnemis expansa
GCCAGTGGCTGAGCGACCAGAGGGAGCTTGCGAACAGGGGACAGCAACCAGGGGAGTTTGAGAGGGAAGGAGTTTGTGAAACCACGATGGTGAAGAGGAGCCGCACTGCTGCCAGCACCCCTTCCGTCTCTTCTACCTGTGCCTGTAGCCAGACAGACATCCTGACCATAGATATCTTTACCCAGACCCTGGTGTGGACTTGCAGGGACTGCAGCCTGCAGTTCCCTGTCTCCAATGATCAGGCTGGGGAGATGAATTGATGTGACAGGTGCCTGCTGGTGGAATCTCTCAGGAGGCAGGTGGGAGAGTTACAGGAGGAGGTGTCTCGGCTTAGGAGTATCCACACCCTGGAGAAGTTCCTCGACAGCATCCACGAGGAGAAGTGCAAGATGGAGGGCACTGACCAGGTACCAGAGACTACTGCCACAACACTGGAGCTGGATGGGGAGCCTGTGGCAGGGGGAGGACACTGGCAGCTGGTTACCTCTGGTGGTAGGCAGTGCTCCACCCCTGCCCACAACCCACCCTCTGTTGTGGTGAAGAATCGTTATGCGGTGCTAGAGACGGTGAAGGAGGTGGAAGAGGAGAGGCCATGCACCCCCGAGGCTGGGAGGATCACAGCCACCACAGCTAGGAGGAAACGTAGAGTTGTGGTGGTTGGGGACTCACTTCTGAGGGGGACGGAGGCACCCATCTGTCGCCCTGACAAGATCTCTCAAGAGGTATGCTGCCTGCCAGGTGCCCGCATCCGAGACGTTACGGAGGGATTGTCGAGAATCATCCGCCCCTCTGACTACTACCCCATGCTTCTCATCCATGTAGGAACCAATGATACTGCGAGAGGTGATCCTCGGCAGATCAAAGGTGATTTCAGGGCTCTGGGAGCGCGGGCGAAGGAGTTTGGAGCACAGGTGGTGTTCTCCTCGATTCTTCCGGTCAAGGGTAGAGGCCTGAGCAGAGACAGATGCATCCTGGAGATGAATGTTTGGCTGCGAAGATGGTGTCGTCAGGAGGGCTTTGGCTTCCTTGACCATGGGTTGCTGTTTCAGGAAGAAGGACTGCTAGGCAGAGATGGACTCCATCTTTCGAGGAAGGGGAAGAGCGTATTTGGATGCAGACTGGCTGACCTAGTGAGGAGGGCTTTAAACTAGGTCTGAAGGGGGAAGGAGACCAAAGCCCACAGGTAAGTGACTATGTGGGAGACCAGGGGGATGGGATGGAACTTGGGGGGTGCCGGGACTGTAACTACAGGGATAGAAGAGAGGATAATTGGAACATGTGGGGGGAATCAAATAACTTTCTTAGATGCTCTAATGAAGCCCTAATGCCTGAGGCAGGTGGGGGAGGTCAACACCAAAAGAAAATCCAGGGAGGTAGATACAATAGAATTGAATGTCAAAATGGGAAAGTAGGGCAATCAGCTGGGTATCTTAGGTGCCTATACACAAATGCAAGGAGCCTGGGAAACAAGCAGGAGGAATTGGTAGCACTAGCGCAGACAAAGAACTATGACATGATTGGGATAACAGAGACGTGGTGGAATAGTTTGCATGACTGGAGCTCTGCAATAGATGGGTATAAACTGTTCAGGAAGGACAGGCAGGGAAGGAAAGGGGGAGGAGTAGCACTATATGTAAAGGAGCTCTATGACTGCTCAGAGCTTCATTATGAAAGTGGAAACAAGCCAGTTGAAAGTCTGTGGGTTAAGTTTAGAGGGGAGAGCAACAAGGGGGATGTTGTGGTAGGTGTCTGCTACAGACCACCAGATCAGAAGGAGGAAGTGGATGAGGCATTCTGTGTACAACTAACAGAAGTTTCTAGAGCACAGGCCCTGGTTCTCATGGGGGACTTCAATTACCCTGACATCTGCTGGAAGGCCAATACAGCAGTGCACAGGCAATCCAGGAAGTTTCTGGAGAGTGTTGAGGACAACTTCCTGGTACAAATGCTGGAGCAACCAACGAGGGGCCTTGCGCCTCTCGATCTGCTGCTCACAAATAGAGAAGAATTTATCAGGGAAGTAGAGGTCAATGGCAGCCTGGGTAGCAGTGACCATGAAATGATTGAGTTCAAGTTGATGATTAAAGGAAAGAAGGAAAGAAGCAAAACACAGACCCTGGACTTCAGAAAAGCAGATTTTGTCTCCCTCAGGGAACTGATGGGCAGGATCCCTTGGGAGGCTGATCTGAAGGGGAAAGGTGTCCAAGAGAGTTGGGTGCATTTTAAAGAAACCCTGCTAAGGGCACAGCAAGATACAATTCCGATAAGGAGAAAGCACAGCAAATGTGGAAGGCGCCCACTGTGGCTTAACAGAGAGCTCTGCACTGAGCTGAAGCATAAAAAGGACGCTTACAGGAAGTGGAAGCTAGGACAGATGACTAAGGAGGCATATAAAGACATTGCTCGGGACTGCAGGGATAAAATCAGAAAGGCCAAAGGACAAATGGAGTTGCGACTAGCAAGGGATGTGAAGGATAACAGGAAGGGGTTCTACAAGTATATCAATAACAAGAAGAGGATCAGGGATGGTGTAGGTCCCTTACTGAATGGGGCAGGCATCCTCGTGACAGAGGATGAGGAAAAAGCTGAAGTGCTCAATGCTTTTTTTAGTTCAGTTTTCACAAGCAAGGTCAGCTCCCAGCCCACTACACTAGGTACGGGGGACTGGGGAGAAGAAGAGAGGCCCTTGGTGACAGAAGGTCAGGTTAGGGACTGCTTAAAGAAACTAGATGTGCACAAGTCCATGGGGCCGGATGAACTGCATCCGAGGGTGCTGAGGGAGCTGGCTGATGAGATAGCAGTACCGTTGGCCATTATCTTTGAAAACTCGTGGCGAACGGGGGAGGTGCCAGAGGACTGGAAAAAAGCAAATATAGTACCTATCTTCAAGAAAGGCAAAAAGGAGGATCCAGGGAATTACAGACCTGTCAGCCTCACCTCAATCCCTGGAAAAATCATGGAGCAGCTTCTCAAAGAATCCATCCTGAAACACTTGGAGGAACGTAGAGTAATCAGGAACAGTCAGCATGGATTTACCAAGGGTAAATCATGCCTGACCAACCTCATCGCCTTCTATGATGAGATGACTGGATTTGTGGATGCAGGAAGAGCCGTTGATGTGATATACCTTGACTTTAGCAAGGCTTTTGATACGGTTTCCCACAGCATTCTCATTGGCAAATTAAGGAAGTATGGGTTAGATGCATGGACTGTAAGGTGGATAGAAAACTGGCTAGAACAACGGTTTCAGCGTGTAGGAATCAATGGCTCCATGTCAAGTTGGCAGGCAGTAACAAGTGGTGTGCCCCAGGGGTCGGTCCTGGGACCAGTTCTGTTCAATGTTTTCATTAATGATCTGGATGATGGGATAGATTGCACACTTAGTAAGTTTGCAGATGATACCAAACTGGGGGGAACGGTAGACACCCTAGAGGGCAGAGACAGGATTCAGGGAGACCTAGACAAACTGGAGCAGTGGGCCAAGAGGAATCTCATGAGGTTCAACAAGGATAAGTGTAAAATCCTGCACTTGGGACGAAAAAACCCCATGTACTGCTACAGGCTGGGGAGTGATCAGCTAAATAGCAGCACTGGAGAAAAGGACCTGGGAGTCATGGTGGATGGGAAGCTGGATATGAGTCAGCAGTGTGCTCTTGCTGCCAAAAAGGCCAATGGCATACTGGGCTGCATCAGAAGAAGTGTTGCCAGCAGATCAAGGGATGTGATCATTCCCCTCTATTCTGCACTAGTGAGGCCACATCTGGAATACTGTGTCCAGTTTTGGGCTCCCCACTACAAAAAGGACATGGACAAATTAGAGAGAGTCCAGAGGAGGGCAACCAAAATGATCAAAGGGCTGGAGCACAAGCCCTGTGAAGAAAGACTGAAGGAACTAGGCTTATTTAGCCTGCAGAAGAGAAGACTGAGGGGGGATTTGATAGCAACCTTCAACTACTTGAAGGGTTGCTCCAAGGAGGAGGGAGCTCGACTGTTCTCGGTAGTAACAGAGGGCAGAACGAGAAGCAATGGCTTCAAGTTACAGCTGGGGCGGTCCAGGCTGGATATTAGGGAAAACTTCCTTACTAGGCGAGTGGTGAAGCATTGGAATAAGTTGCCTAGGGAGGTGGTGGAATCTCCATCTCTGGAGGTGTTCAAGTCCCAGCTGGACAACACACTGACTGGGATGATCTAATGGGAGTGGTCCTGCTTTTTTTGGCAGGGGGTTGGACTAGATGACCTCGTGGGGTCCCTTCCAACCCTATGATTCTATGATTCTATGATTCCTACACGCTGAAACTGTTGATCTAGCCAGTTTTCTATCCACCTTATAGTCCACCTTTCCAACCCATACTTCCTTAATTTGCCAATGAGAATGCTGGGGGAAACTGTATCAAAAGCCTTGCTAAAATCAAGGTAGATAATATCAATGGTTCTTCCTGCATCCAGAAAACCAGTCATCTGATCATAGAAGGAAATGAGATTGGTCAGGCATGATTTACCCTTGGTAAATCCATGCTGACTGTTCCTGATCACTTTATTTTCCTCTAAGTGTTTGAGGATGGATTCTTTGAGAACCTGCTCCATAATTTTTCCAGGGATTGAGGTGAGGCTGACTGGCCTGTAATTCCCCGGATCCTCCTTTTTCCCTTTCTTGAAAATAGGCACTACATTTGTTTTTTTTCCAATCCTCTGGCACCTCCCCCGTTCTCCATGAGTTTTGAAAGATAATGGCCAGCAGTGCTGCTATCTCATCGGCCAATTCCCTTAGCACCCTTGGATGCAGTTCGTCCGGCCCCATGGACTTGTGCACATCCAGCTTCTTTAAGCAGTCCCTAACCTGACCTTCCGTCACCAAAGGCCTGCCTTCTTCACTCCAATCTGCCATACCCACGGTAGTGGGCTGGGAGCTGACCCTGCCTGTGAAAACTGAAGCAAAAAAAGCATTGAGCACTTCAGCTTTTTCTTCATCCTCTGTCACGAGGATACCTGCCCCATTCAGCAAGGGACCTACACCATCCCTGATCCTCTTCTTGTTATTAACATACTTGTAGAACCCCTTCTTGGTATCCTTTACATCTCTCGCTAGCCGCAACTCCATTTGTCCTTTGGCCTTTCAGATTTTATCCCTGCAGTCCCTAGTAATATCTTTATATGCCTCCTTGGTCATCTGACCAAGCTTCCACTTCCCGTAAGCTTCCTTTTTATGTTTAAGCTCACAGCAGAGTTCTCCGGTAAGCCATTCTGGCTGCCTCACATGTTTGTTCTTTCTCCTAATTGGAATGGCTACTTCCTGTGCCCTTAGCAGGGTTTCTTTAAAATGTAACCAACTCTCTTGGATTCCTTTCCCCTTCAGATTAGCTTCCCAAGGGATCCTGCCCATCAGTTCCCTGAGGGAGCCAAAATCTGCTTTTTTGAAGTCCAGGGTTTTTGTTTTGCTTCTTTCCTTCCTTCCTTTAATCAGCATCCTGAACTCAACCATGTCATGGTCACTACTGCCTAGCTTGCCATTTACCTCTACCTCCCTGATCAATTCTTCCCTGTTTGTGAGCATCAGGTCAAGAGGTCCAAGGCCCCTAGTTGGTTCCTCTATCATTTGTACTAGAAAGTTGTCCCCAACACTCTCTAAAAATTTCCTGAATTGCCCATGCAATGCTGTATTGGCCTCCCAGCAGATGTCAGGGTAATTGAAGTCCCCCATGAGCACCAGGGCCTGTGATCTAGAAGCTTCCGCTAGTTGTCCATAGAACACCTCATCCACCTCCTGCTTCTGGTCTGGTGGTCTATAGCAGACACCCACCACAACATCCCCTTTGTTGCTTTCCCCTCTCAATGTAACCCACAGACTTTCTACAGGCACGCTTCCACTTCCATAATGGAGCTGTGAGCAGTCATAGAGCTCTTTTACATATAACGCTACTCCTCCCCCTGTTCTTCCCTGCCTGTCTTTCCTGAACAGTTTATACCCATCCATGGCAGAGCTCCAGTCGTGCAGACTATCCCAGCATGTCTCTGTTATTCCTATGATATCATAGTTCCTTGTCTGCACTAGTATTACCAATTCTTCTTTCTTATTTCCCAGGCTCCTCGCATTAGTATATAGGCACCTAAGATACCTGGCCGATTGCCCTACTTTGTCATTTTGATTTTCAATTCTATTACATAAACCTCCTTGCATTTTTTCTTGGAGTTCTCCTCCCCCACTCTCCTCACGTATTGGGGCTTGAGTAGAACACTTAAGACAATTATTTGATTCCCCTCCCCCCCCGTTCCAACCACCTTCTCTTTTATTCCTGTTGCTACAGTCCCAGCCCCCACTCCCCCAAGTTCCATCCCTTCCCCCAGATCACCCACATTGTCACTTACCTGTGGGCTTTGGTCTCCTTCCCCCGTTGAACCTAGTTTAAAGCCCTCCTCACTAGGTCGGCCAGTCTGTGCCCAAACACGCTCTTCCCCTTCCTGGACAGGTGAAGGCCATCTCTGCCTATCAATCCTCTGTCCTGAAACAGTGCTCCATGGTCAAGGAAGCCAAATCCCTCCTGACCACACCATCTTCGCAGCCAGGCATTCACCTCTAGGATGCATCTGCCTCTCCTCAGGCCTCTAGCCTTGAGTGGAAGGATCGAGGAGAACACCACCTGTGCTCCAAACTCCTTCCCCCTCACTCCCAGAGCCCTGAAGTCACCTTTGATCTGCTGAGGATCACCTCTCGCAGTATCATTGGTACCCACATGGATAAGAAGCATGACTTTTTTTTAAATCGAAACAACAGTTATTTCGATTTAAAAGCAACATGTGGACATAGCCTAAAAGTGCCACAGGACTCCTTGTTTGTTTTGCTGGACTAGATTAACACAGCTACCACTTTGGAACTTAGATTCATATGAATCTATGAACCCTTCATGGTGCCATGTGCACAGATCCCACCCATCTTTAAAACTCCGAGCTTCCTGGTCCCCACCTGGAAAAACAGCTTGAGCCTTTTCCAGCTGCTTAGAATGGAGAAGAGGCAGTATTTTTCTTTTGACTTCCCAAAGACCTAGGATTCTGCTTTTTATGGGGTGTGGAAGCATGCTGTTTTTTTGTTGGACATTCTTTAACTTTCCTCTGCGAAACAGCAGATGCCTAGAACAGTTATTCCCTGGTCTTTGAGAAAGAAGTAGTACTTACATTCTCCTCAAGTTGGTGCTAGAGGTATAGCCTACTACATCGATCCTTTGGATATCAAGACGAAGTTATAAACTCTTTTGGGCATAGACCTTCTGTTACTAAGATTTTGTACTTTACTAAGCATAATGGGACTCTGAACCCTATGGCTTCTTGGTGTTACCATAATAAGAATAATATATATAACCAAATATGTAGTCTCAATCCACTTGCAATAGATTTTCAACAAGTTGAAAAATTGGCCCATGGGTTATTTCAGTTTTAGTGCTTCAGTTGATCTGTATCAGTGTAGAATCAATGAACCTGAATAGTAATGCTGGGTAGGCAGTGGGTATTATATTACCTCAAAGCCATTGACAAATTATTGTCCTTTGTGACTTTTAATATGTCTCAGAGTGACTGATAAGTTACTCATTTATGTGCCAATATACAAGAACTGATGCATTTTATGAAATAGGATCTCAGGTAGGTAAAATTTGCAGCACCCTATTTACATTAATCATGAAAAAAATTGTGGAATCTCAAACGATTTCCTATTTAGACTTGTTCCAGTTAGGAGTTTGCAGGCTAGGTGCTTTTGTGATGGCTGCAGACTGCCCTAATTCTTTAATATTTTTCAGCTGGGGAATGAGAGCAACACACAGATGCTCACTCCTTCATGATTTACCAAGACTTTGATTTGTTTTTAGCAATGATTAATTATCTTCCTTAAAATAGCAACAAGTGCAGTCATTTAGTTTTCCCTTTAAAGCAGTCAAATACAGTGAGTATTTTATAATAGTGAGGCAGAACTTTTAGGTATGTAACTCCATGGTCATCTGTAGCTTTTCTTGCTCAGTAGTTATACAATGATCTGTTTCAGAAGTATAGAGTTAAAACTGCATTTGATTATACTTCTCCTAGAGGGAAAACATGCAGAACATGATCAATCTATTTAGGGATTTAAAGTGTGAGATGGCAAATTTACACATAGTGTTTAATACAAACTATCACTTTACTTTTTAGGACATCTTGCAAGTTTAGATTTGAGTTTGATAATTTGGTACTTAAGGCTAGGGTTTCCCAAAGGGAGCTAAGGGTTAACTACCCAACACACACTAAATTGGATGGTTAAGTCCTTGCCTGGAAAGTTTGAAGTGCAGTTCTTCTGTGGAAGGTACCTATGGGAAATGGTACATTCTTAGTAAATTGTTCTGCTCTATAGGTCTGTTGTGAATCCCATCTGCTTACAACAGTGCTAAAGGTATGTTTCTATTAATTTTTATTACAGTTAGCACCACAGAGTAATTACAGATATGAGACAGTGAGCTGGTTTCTTCTCTAGCCTGTATGTTCTCAACAACATGGTTAGCTAAGTTTCAAATAGAGTGACAAATTCTGCCTGCAGTGGTGAGAAGAATTTGGCCTGCAGTTTTCTTAAAAGGCAATGGTCTGCAAGCCCAGAGAAAATACAGCCAGGCTTTCATGTCTCAGATGGAATTTCCAAGATGAGAAGTTTTATTTTATAAATATTTTATTTATTATCATCTGTAGGACCACGTGGAGTTAATCAGAGTATAATCATTCTGTTATCCTTCTGCACCAAGAGGAATTTCACACTCGATTCTCCTAAGAAGTTTTGTCCAATTCCTCAAAGGTGCCGCCAAAATGAATAGGAGTTGGACACCTAAATATGTTTGAGGAGCTGGAAATTCATCTTCAATATTTGTTCTGGAGGCATGTGAAACCTTTAGACATTTCTGCCTTCCCATTCCGTGCTGTCATACCATTTTCTTAGTTGGCATGGTGTTTTCCCACACAAATTCTATACTGTGTACATCTGTGTTTCAAATAACTCTGAGAGTGGGGAGGGAAAGTGGATGTAATCTGAAAAAGAACAGTACGTAGGCATGTCCTGTCAGTGGAAGGTCAGAGAGTGCTTTTAAATTTCTCCTAGTTCTTACAAATATTTTGGGTGGCCCCAGGTGTTAGTATTGTTTTCTCAAGGCTGCTTTTAACGTTATTTAAAATGCTTGGCTGTTAATTGGAAAAACTCCCATGTAAGCTTTTATGAGCAAGAAGTGAAAAGGCTGAGAATCTCCATCTGCTGCAGGTTTCAGGAATGCTGTCTCGTCAGAAAAATTCCACAGGCCATATTCTGTTTCCCATTGCACCAGTGAGAGGATGGTGGAAAGGGGGTGCAGCGTATAAATGGAAATACTATACTAGGTTTAGCTGTCCTAATAACTATCCACAAATATTATAATGAACTATTTTTTTGTATTTTGGCAATGACTCCTGATTTATGTCAGATGACTATCCCTTATTCATCTCTATTTATGCCTCCATCTATTTAGTTGTTTTAGAGTTTTATTCTGCCATACGTCATTGAACACTTTTCATGCAAATTAGACTGGCAATAGCAAAGACCCCAGTGGACATCATGGAATGTCTGGTTTTGACCCTTTATCAGGTTACAGAAATCTCTGCTTGGGGTAGGATTCTTTTGTTGTGACTTAAGGGCTGAGGGAAGAAGGGAAATGTTGATGCTGTGAGCGTTCTGTTTGTGATGGAAAAAGTCTAGTATGTAAGACAGCTTTGGATCATTTCCTAAGGGCAATGAGATTCTTCATTCAGCTAAATTCCTCTGGATGTTCATTGCACAGCCGGATCCCCTTGAATAGGAATGAGTTGTGTCTAGTTCTTGCGCACTTCATTCTGGACTTTGTGATCAGCTTTGTCTCTGAGGACTAAGAAGAAGCTCTTACAGCATTTCCATGTCTTAAATTTCTTACTCAGATGACAGAGATGTTTGTTCACTAAGCTGCTCAAGTGATTCCTTCTGATGCATGAATATTATTTATTTTTTAGAACACATTTTTCCAGACTGCTTATTCAAGTTAATAGATGTTAAGGCCAGAATGAGACTCTAACAGTTGTGTAGTCTGGCTTTGTGTATTACCCATAGTGTTAAAATTTACCCAGTTGTTCCTGCATTAAGCCCCATATCTTGCAGGTGAACTAGAGCAGTAATTCTCAAAATTTTGTAGGTTGAGATACACTTGGCAGCATATTAAGACTCTAAAGGACACACTAGCCTGCTTTCTCCAAGCCAAATCTAGCCATTGGTCTGGCTCTCCATGGCACACTTACCTCTGTGTGGTGACACAGTAATGCATCCCAATACAGTGGTTGAGAACCACTGAACTAGAGCGCGAAAGGTCAGAATGTAGTATTTTGCGTCTGCAGTGATCTTTTGTCAACAGCCTCAAATCTGGAATTCGCTGTATGAAGTTTTGGTATACTGTATGCAACTGGGATTTTCTTCATAAAGGAAACCAGAGACATAGAAGTATACTGCTCACAATCCACCATGCCAGCAATCTACAAGCTACCATGCTTATTTTTTCATTCTTGAAATACATCTACTTAATTTCCTATAAAAGATTATTGCTAGGAGAGCCCATAAGGCATGGTCTGTACTCAGTTCTATAATTAGAAATACTTCAAGAGGGCATTCAAATCACTGTAGGCCAGATTCCACTCTTATTTTAACTCCAGAGAAGAAATTGGTTCTGAAAGTGCATTATGCTACTAGTATAATAAACTGGTCTTATCCTTCTAACCTATTAAATGTAGTATTTTTAAAAAAATCTTAAGATGTAATCACAGGTATAGATAAGTTCTTATTTTGACAGTTTTATTCCATGCTATATTGTAGATTATCAAATGAGTGAATTAATTCATTGCCAAATGGGCTTGACTGGATAAGTACTTTGGTTCGTTAACCTCATGGTAACTTTGGGCTGTTTTCATAATTATTCTTGCTGTGAATTTAGATTTGATAGAGGCTCACACATCAAGGAAACTAGTTCCCTTGTCTTCTAGATAAAAAAAAAAAGATGTTTATAATTTAAATATGGCTTTTAAATCCCACAACTGATAAAACTTCTTTAAAATTGTTTTCTAACTCTTAGGGGGTGCATTAAATGGGCTGCATGCTAAGAAGCACAGATTATTTCAGTTCTGTTGTTACAGGTTACTGGCAGCCAAAAAACTATTATTACAATTATCAGATTTTAATGAGAAATTGTCTACCAAGGTTTTTCACAGCTTCAAAGGTGCACGTAAGGTTTGCTTGCAATATAGCAGATAGTCTTCGCATAGTAAGTTTTTTTAAGAGAGTCAGTGCCTGATTTCTGAATATAAGTTTTTAACTGTCCATTTTCAATAATGATTCTTCAATTTTCTAAAAAAATCATTTGTTTGTTTTTCTTTTCTTTTTTTCTTTTTTTCTTTTTTTTTTTTTTAAATAAAAGCCAGGAAAAATCTAGGCTAACAGAGAGTTAAAATCACTGTGAACCAGGAAGTTAAAGGCACAGATCCTTTGTTGGTTATAGACTGATAACACTAAATTGCTGGGGTTAAACATCAATCTACCTCAACTAAAAATCTAGCCATTGAGATAATTATTTCTCCTTAGCACATATATAGAATTCTCCAGTCTTGCTTTTCTTCATATAGATGCAATTTAATAGATATCTTGGTTTTTAAAAAGATACATGAAATGCAGCATTGCTTTAGCTCTACAAAAGGGACTGCAACTATTGGACAGCAACAACTTGAAATTATATATATATATATATATATATATATATATATATATATCCCTTTACCACTGCTGAGTTGTACTGAAAAGTGCTACTCACACCACCAGATTGACTTCTGCCATGATGATTATAAGAAAGTAGTCAATTAAAGATGGTCAAATTGAGAGGCGTGTAAGAACAGTTGATGCTTGCTTTTCTATTATGGTTAATACAGAGAAAGAGAGTAAAGAAGTACATGGACAGGACCCAGCTACCATTGAAGCTATGGGAATCTTTCATTTAGTGGGAATCTTTCATTTACTGCAGTAGGAGAGAGCTTGGCTGTGTGTAACCCTCACAGCCATCATCCTCATGGGAGATCCCAACAGATGTTACCTCATTGCAGATCAAGCATCATCCAGATGCATCTCCAATTATGTCTCCAAAGTGGTTACCCTGGACATTCAGTCCATCTTCACTATCGGCAGTCTTTTTGAATCATTGAAGTTCTTGGCAATTACATGAGTCCAATTCATGTACTAGCATTCCATAGTAAATATGACTCACGATTCATTGGTCTTGCCTCCTGGTAAGATGACCACATCAACAAAGCTGTTGTAATCAAACCATCACTGATGGAGGCATTTGGTGGGTTTGACTGTGAATACACTCATTGCTGATCTTCTCCTCCCACTTAATATGGAGCACCTGTGGAAGACGATAATAATTGAAAATGCCATAGAATAGACTTGCTAAAACCACAGTTTTGTAGATCCACAGGTTAGTACAGATCCAAAGGGATAGCCATGTTAGTCCAGTTCAGTAAAAAACCAGGAGTCGTGTGGCATGTAAAGACTAACAGATTTATTTTTCGCATAATAAACCTGTTAGTCTTTAAGTGCCACAGGACTCCTTGTTTGGTTTGTTGTTTTTTTGTTTGGTTGGTTGGTTGGTTTTTTTGGGTTTTTTTTTGTTTTGTTTTGTTGTTTTGCTGGACTAGACTAACACAGCTATCCCTTTGGAAATTGACAGTTCAGTAAAACAAACAAACAAGGAGTCCTGTGGCACTTAAAGGCTAACAAATTTGTTTTTCTGCATGAGCTTTCATGGGAGAAAATCCCACTTTGTCAGATGCTATCTTCAAAATGTCTGACAAAGTGGGATTTTCTCCCATGAAAGCTCATGAAAAAAACAAATTTGTTAGTCTTTAAGTGCCACAAGACTCCTTGTTTGTTTGCTTTACAGCTTAATAGCAGGCTGGAGGCCACCACCTTATCCCCAAAAATCCCTTGAAGGACTCCAAACATAGCAGCAGCTGCTGCTGTACAACTGTTCACAGCTTCTTCAGACTCTACATGCATCAATATTGTCTTGTATCCTGCATTCTTATCATAATTTCTATTATTAGATTGCAAGCACTTTGGTTCAGAGGTTTTGTCATTTTGTAGAGCATCTGGATAGATGCATGGGGCATCAGTCTTAATGGGGAACACTAGGCACTACTCTAATATTCATGTTTAATAATGAGAAAAAATAATGTTGATTGATTCAGCTGTGTAACCCACTGGTTAGTGTGTTTTATATATCTTGCCCTTTGACCAATTTACAGAGAATATAGTTTTGTCACAGCTAGCAGCTTGAGAGCCTCATTGATATGTTCAAGTTATTAAAGATTCAAGGTTGTTAGCTCTGGAGGTCCCTGGTTTAATTCCATGTTAGCCAAGATGGAGACCGTCCCAACAAGACTACATATTATAACTTGTTTTTAATTTTCTCTCCAAATATATCATTTCTTTTAGATAAACATATTTCTATCTGACACAGTACTGATTTATAAATACTGATCAGTGGTGTTAAGGGGAAGATTGAGCCTTGCCCCACAAACTTATGAGGTAGGGAGGCAGTAAGGTGGTCCTTTACACACTTTAGTTTTCTACAGAGGCTATTTGCAATTGCAGGCATAGCACAAGAGGAAAGCAGCCTCTGTGGGGTCACAACTCTCTTTTTCTGTGGAGAATCAGTGGGCAAAACTGAAGATTGGGAGGGGCTTTGGCTCAACCCCCAATGCACCAACCAAGACAGCAGACCTGTCACAAAAAGACCAATGATCTGCACCAGGTAACAGGCTGCCACAGAAGGCATTCTTCATAGAGCAAATGGGGAGCCAGGGTCCCTGCTATACTTCTGGAGCAGTGCAGCTACATATTGCCCCTTATTGCCCAGGGGACAGCTGGGCAAAGCCATAAATGCTGATGGGTTTGCTCTGATTTTAAATGTGCTTCTCAAAAAATTGCCTAGAAAGTCAGCACCACTGTGTGGAATAATTTACAGGGCATCATAGCCTCTTGATATAATGAGAGAACTCTTCTTAGCTAAATTGGGTCTTAGAGGAGGATCCTTCAGAGTCTTATTTGCTCTCTTTTGGCAAAGTTATTTCTCTTCTCCTTCAGTGAAGTCCTTGGACAGCAGGTTGTGGAGGCCTTCAGCTTGGTGATGTGCCAAGGATCAATTGTTAGAGCTAAGATCCAAAGCCCATTCAATGTCCATTGAATTCTAGGAACGTTGGAGCAGACCTTAAAACTGACTTGGAACTGAAGTCTGGTAAACACAGCACAGTGTGCCAACTTGAAGAGCCAAGTTTGTATCTTTGATGGTTAAGTAGACTCAGAAAGGCCGGGCAGGAGGAAGTATTCTATGGAATGAGACCAAGACACTTGAAGCCTGAAAATGCAAAAGGAACAGGAAGTGAAGTGATCAAATACTGACATGACAATGTCTGCCTTTATAAATTGCTCCCCAGGTTAGGCCTGTGGTTTGTCATTAATGAGAGGAAGAGCATAAAATACAGACTATTTGTCATAAAATAAAATAATTCCATTTGAAATACTGCTGTTAGCCCCAGGGTGAGCTACAAATGAATTTATCTTTTCACTTTTTAATATTAGTTTCAATGTAGTCAATGAAAGAACTGTAAGAGAGAAGAAAGGCTGGGAAAATATTGTAAAAGAAGTTATTGTTAGAACAAGTCAAATAAAACATATTGGATATTAAGTTTCTACAAATTTGAGTGGTTTTAATCTAACTACTTGTAGACAGAGCTGGTATTACACCTACATTTTAGGTTGCTTAACATAGTCCATTGTGAGACCCTTATTTGAGTTGCTTATCACCCCCCACATTTTCATCATTTGGACTAAAATGTTCCATGATGGGTGTGTGCCACAGTTTGCTTTGCTTTATAATTTTAATTTGTATGTGACTTTCTATATATTTTTTACACAGAAAGTGCAGTGCAGTGCAACAGCTGCTGTTCCATTGCATGGAAAACACCCATTTTATTTTATAGGGTCCTAAATACGTTGGAAAATCTGTCCCTCTGTGCCTCAGTTCTCATCTGTAAAATGATTGGGCACCCAGAAAATGAGGGACATGCCTTTAAAAACTGTGTTGTAAGTGATCTGCCTAGCATCACACTGGAACTCTGTAGCAGGGACAAGGTTGGCATCTGTTTATCCAGGGTTGCTGTTAGCTTGTTTCAAGATGCAAATAAAGTGTATATTCTTAAGGGTCAGAATAATTAACTATTGGAAGAACTTACCAACGGTGGTGGCAGAATGTTCCTCATTGCCAATTCTTAACTCAAGACTCAATGTTTGTCTAAAATATGCACTCTGGAAATTATTTCGGGTATGTTTTCTGGTTTGTATTAGAGAGGAGTTCAGACTAGATGATCACAAGGTCTTCTTGCTTTGGAATTTAAAAATCTATGAGGCCATCCTCTCTCCTGCCTCCTTCAGAATTTTTAATGGCTTCCTTCGTTTTCTTCTAGAAATTTCTACATTTTTTCTCTAAAATCAATCCCCCCCCATCTCTTATGATTATGTTTACTTTGTGGGTGGATTGTAATCTGAAAAACATTGGCTGAAAACCATACTGTTCCTTGTTTCTCCTTTTGAAAACAGCTGTACAGCATTTCTACCCTGGAAAAGCTTGAGTCTCATTATTATTGTTATTATTATTTCGGTAATTATATGGTTTAGTATTTCATATTTAGCAAGACTTTTAAAGCTTTTAATGGCTTTAACTCCAATGACTGTCAATAGAAGGCTGTTTTTTACTCCTGGTCTAACAGTGTTCTTTAGAAATATTGTGATGACTCGCTCTTTGCAACCTGGCTTGGTGATGAATCAGACAAGGGTTCACATGAATCCTCCCTTTATAGCCTACACTTGCCTTCCATTTCTGAGAGATGTGGGGAAGGATAAGTACCAGATTCTGTCACCATTACTTGCACTGAGGACAACTTTATGCTATTAACTAGCCCCATTAATGAGGTTACTTCAGAAGCAAGGTAACACACAATTTAAATTAGTTAAATTTCCCTGTTCAATAAAGATAAAAGATGAAAAGAAAGAGATGAGAGAAGAAAAATAGATTATAATGCCAAATTGTATTGAAATGTAGCTGGAAAGCTCTTAAAGGGTGAAACGTTGGTGAATTCTACTTACACTAAATACTGTGAATAATCCCACTCCAGCCAACGTGAGTAAGTGAGGAGTTTAATATCACCCAACATGAGAGGGGCAATGTGAACCTATATTCTTACCAATTTATATAAAGTCAATGGCTAGATTTTTGCCTTGGACCATGCACACACATGAATGACAGTTCCCCTTTATGACTTTAGTGATTCCTCTGCACTGGAATAAAGGACCTGCAGCGTGGCCATGGATGGCAAAAAATTGACCCTTCATCCTTGCAGGGTTCCAGAGTTCTGTCTCTAGTTTGAACTTGAATGTCTATACAGCAATCTTACAGCCTCAGCCATGCCCTACGAACCGTAGTCAGTTGATCCATGCCAGCCCTGGATGTTGACTTGCTGGGCAGACATACCTTTTATGGATTATCCAAAACCCTGGGTTTGAATGAGTAGGTGGAAGCTCAGTTATTTGTCTAAAACAAGTTCAGAAGTTGGGTGAAATCTTATCTTACTCTTGCTGGCCAGAGCATCTGACTCAGTAGGATGTGGGAGAGCAATTTTCTGTTGCTATTGGCTAACAGTAATTAGTAATCCTTAGAAGCTGAAAGGAAGCTGGAGAAGAATTAGGGATCAGACGTGTGCCTGGGTGACAGTGTTTCCCTAGCCTACTCCTAGGATGGCAGAGTTTATACACCACCACTGCCTCAGATTGATCCTAAAATCATAAGTTGCTCCTAAATTACCAAGTATTCTGGGGCACATATCATCAGGCCCTGGGGACTTGAAAACATCTAACTTATCTAAGTAATTTTTAACTTGTTCTTTCCCGATTTTAGCTTCTGATCCTATCCCACTTTTACTACCTTCGCTATATCAGGCATCCAATCACCACAAACCTTCTCGATGAAGACCGAAAAAAGGAAATCATTTAGTTCCTCTGCCCTTTCCACATTTTCTGTTTTAGTTTTTCCTTCTTTATTGAATAACAGTCCCATGCTGTCCTTGGTCTTTCTCTTGTTTTTAAAGTATTTGAAAAATATTTTCTTCTTACCCTTTATGCCTTCAACTAGGTTGATTTTGGTTTGTGCCTTGACCTCTATGATTTTTCCCCTACATATCTGTGTTATTTGTTTATAGTTAACCTTTGTGATTTGACCTAGTTTCCAGTTTTTGTAGGACTGTTTCTTTATTTTTAGATTATTGCAAATCTCTCTGTTAAAGCAGGGTGGTCTCTTATCATACTTCCGCTCCTTCCTATAAAGTGGAATAGTTTGCTCTTGTGCACTTAACAATGTCTCTAAAAACTGCCAACTGTATTCAGTTGTTTTTTTCTTGTAGACACTCTTCCCATGGGATCCTACCTACCAAATTCCTGAGTATGCTAAAGTCTTCTTGAAATGCACTGTCTTTATTTTGGTATTCTCTTTCCTACCATTCCTTAGAATCATGAACTCTACCATTTTGTGATCACTTTCACCTAAGTCTCCTTCCACTTTAAAATTCTCAGTTAGTTCCTCTCTGTTTGTCAAAATCAAATTGAGAATGGTCTCTTCCCTAGTAGCTGTGCCCACCTTTTGAAATAAAAAATGCCTCCAATACATTCCTAGAACTTGGATAATCAGAGCCTTGCTGTGTTGTTTTCCCAGCAGATGTCTGGGTGGTTGAAATCCCCCATCACCACCAAGTCCTGTGCTTTGGATGATTTTGTTAATTGTTGAAAAAGAGCCTCATCCACCACTTCTTCCTGGTTTGGTGGCCTGTAGTAGACCCCTACCATGACATTACCCGTTTTTTTTTCTTTAACACCTTTTATTTTTACCAACATGTCTCTCTCCTATTTCCATCTCAACCTCAGTCCAAGTATGTACATTTTTATATACAAGGCAACTCCACCTCCCCTTTTTCCCTGCTTATCCTTCCTAAGCAAGCTGTACTCTGCTATATTTATTCCAGTTGTATATTATTTCACCAAGTCTCTGTGATGCTAGCTATGTCATAGTTGTGCTCAGCTACTAGCATTGTGATTTCTTCCTGTTTATTCTCCATACTTTTCACATTAGTATGTGGACATTTAATATACTGATTTGATTTCTGCCCTCCCTCCCAGTTATGACTAGTCTCTTTTATCCCTGCTGTTGCAGCCCAGGCTCCCTCCGAGTTCTGACCCTTTCCCCAGGTCTCCTTGGTTTTGACTTATTTGTGGGCTTTGGCTACCTTCCCTTTCAAACCTATTTTAAAGCGCTCCTCACTACAGTAGCCAGTCTGTGTTCACATTTACCTGTGTCAGCATACGTGAGTGCTCGTACACATAACCTGCTCTGGTTGGGTTTTTCACCTTTGGCATTTTAAAAGACAACAAAGACTTAGGTTAAAAAAAATAAAGTGCCCTCCCCATTTCTTTCACCTTGACACACTAATGTTTTAAAGTGACATTTTCCAAAAGTCATGCTGTTAAAATTAAATGGCTCGGCTTCTTTCTTCATTTTGTTCCCACTTCAAGCACTTATGCCATCCCCATTACCAAAATGTTTCAGTGCCCACAATCTTTAATTGATGTATGCGGTGTTGTTACAGCCATGTTGCTGCTAGGCTAGAATAGAGACAAGGTGGGTGGGGTAATATCTTTTATTGCACCTGCTTCTGTGGGTGAGAGAAAGAAAGAGAAGTTTTTGAGCTTAAACAGACTTGAAGAAGAGCTCTGTGTAAGCTCAAAACTTGTCTTTCTCACCCACACAAGTTGGCCCAATAAAAGACATTACCTCACCCACCTTGTCTTATAATCTTCAATGCATTTATCATTCTAGAACCAGTTAAGAAAAATAAGAATGATTTTACAACAATAATTCCATTTTTAAAAAACAAATTTGCTACAGTAAAATTTGTTTTCTTTTGAAAAATTTCAATTCTCCATCATGAAGGCCAAAATTAGAGCTACCAGGGCTTCCTCCCTGGAAGGCTCTTGTTTTTTAATGTTGGCCAGCAAAATTGACAAAAGCTTTCTGCTTCTCCCATCACTTCCCGCCTGACTGCCTGTCTCTGGGGAGAGAGAAGCAGAGCTAGAATCTCGGCCTTGGCAACCCAGGAGCTAGGATGGAGGCCTGTACTCTGTCTGGAATTTCAAATGTTAGGGAATTATTGCACTTGAATCTTCATACCTTGAAATCTGCAGTGATCCAGTGTTCTGTACATGTTGATAATATCATCTCTATTGATAACCAGAACATAGCAATAATCCTTAGGACCAGAGATTGGCCAATGACCCACACAGCTCTAATCTAGACCTGAACACACATAAAACTCCAGGATGTTCTGAGGAGGTCCACTTCCAACTTCGTCTCAGATTACTTCTGTGTTTTTCAAAGAGCTGTATGAATACTGCAGAATTTAGTCTTCACAACATGAAGTAGATAGGTATATTCTCATATGAAGTGGATAAATATACTTACTTGCCTGTATACAACATAAAGTAGGTTTGTTTTACAAGAAGAGAAGATAATGCTTGTCTATAATGAAGCTTTGCCCTGCTTTCATCCACTGTCAGGCAGCCACCTGTGCAGCTGCAGTGATACAACCCTGACACAACTCCTAGGGTAGACAGGCAAAGCCACAACTGGCCCCAGTAACATCTACAAAAGTGTGATTAAACTGTACCAGTATAAATCACATTTTTACCCATCTCTGCAGAAGATTGTTCCAGTTCAGTTACATCAATGGCTCGTCATTAAGAGTTGGAATCAGGGAAGATCCCCCAGTGCAAAGTTCCTCAGAAACATAGAGAAAATAATAATGAAACCATCAGCTCTCTGTGCGGAGGACAAAAAAATTTTCTTCTGCATCAAGAGAAGCATTATCCTAATACAGCACAAGTGATTTTTCTTGAGGCAAGTCCAGCAGTCATGCAGGGCTAGAGTTAAACTGAATTTAGAAAATAAAAAGAACATTGAACTTCCCACATACAATTATTCCCTACCTGAAAATCACACTGCTCAGCCAGAATGTCTTCCTAGGCAAAAACAGCAGCACCACTGGAGAACAGACTGAAAACTTCCCCTTCTGGCAGGTGTAATGAAAGCTACTAGGAGAAATGTGGACTTGGGATTCCCAGTTTCTATTACAATTGCACATAGTGGCCTCTACAGAGATCCCTTCCAAGAGGCCCTCAAGAACATAATAAGAGACAGAGGCCTTGTCATCATTGATGGTGGCAAAGTCACAATATTTTTTCAATCCAATTTAAACATAGTATGTGATTGAAAAATGGCTTTTTGATTAAATTTTTGCTAAAAGGTCTCTTCTTTTTCCCAGCAGGAGCTGCGGGCTTTCCCACTGGGAATGGAAAAAGGAAAGGGAGGATGTGAGAGTCCTAGGAGCTAGCAAGGTGACCCAGCCCTCTGATCACATAGGCATCAGTCAGCTCCATTGGAGAAACTGACTGGGGATGCACAAACTAACTGGCTGGTCAGGCCAGATGGTCCATTCCCTACGAAGCACAAGAGGGACAGGAAGGAAAGACAGGAGGGAGTAATCAGGACTAGCTGTGTTCAAAGATCTTGAGGAAGATTGGCCTCTGATCCTCACGGGTCCTATGGGAAAGGGCTAAAGACAGAGGACTGTATATAATACAGATGCAAGGGACTGTATTGGTATTGGTGGCAGAAGTGTAAATAAATCACATAAAGTTGCCAGTCAGTGGAGAGCATCTGAATGGTTCCTTGCTCATCTAATTATGGGGATAGAACATTCACTTTTGGAGGAGAACCTAAAAATCCCATGGTATTCATAAGCACTTTGGTCAAAAAATGAAGTTTTCAATGTATTTCAGTGAAAATATTTGCCATATTTAATCAGCCATGCTTTTGAGGGAAGAAGGTGGCTTATGAGCTGGTGTAATGGTCAGACACAATTCATCCCTCTTCATTTGCTCAAGTAACACTCTTTAGGGGAGTCAGTGAGTAAAAGCTGATTTGTAAGAGTAAGACCTTCAGGATTCAGTCTCTTGTTCCCTCTATTAAGCATACAAAGAAGTGAATGCCTTTTCTTTGACAAACACATTAATAACATTGAAATTTTCTAAGCTGAAGGAGATGTCACCCAACCAAGTGGGAGGAAATTAATATAATTCCACATCAGACACACGTATGCTTCCACATACATAAGACAGGTTATAACTTAGGCCGTTAGAGGAAGCTAACTGTGCTAATATTTAAGACAGGTACAGTGATAAATAGCTTCATGAATACAGAGAAATCTGGGGTAACTATAAAACTACTGTCAGTAGAGAGAGAGTGAGTAATAACTCTTCTCTGGGAAATAAGGGGAGGGGGAGTAAATGGTGATTTATTAACTCCAATGAACATATACTGTTTAACAAGTATAGCAAATGGAGGTGAATAATACATGAAAATGGTTAGGCCTTCAATTTGGTGTGCAGAAAACTAGATTAAAATCCCTGGCACTGGACTGGTAAGTGAGGAAGTTGACAGGTGATAGAATATATAAAGTACAATGAAAGTGGAAATGGCCCTGGTCTCAGTAGCCTAGATTTCAGGGCGCTAAACATAGATTGTCATATGAAATTTGTGTAAAAATGTTTTGTGTGGCTAAGGGCTTTGTTGTACTTTGTGTGATATGTGGAGGTTAATTCATGGCTTTCTCTCATGCTTAAAATGAGTCACAAGTTGTGCTTGAAACTTTTATGATTTAGTGACCACTGTGAAAATGGAAAACAGCCATGATTGCCAAAGAGCCAGCTACTCCCTGATCTCCAAGTGTTTTGACCTGACATCTTTTGTGTGATTTCTCAAACCTTTGAGCCTGCCTCAAAGATCTTCGGACTTCCAGTACTGGTGCTCTGAAGGCAACAATGGAGCAGCACACAATGAATTGTGGTCTGCCGGTCTGTAATAAAGACAGTGAGCTCTTCTGATCCATTGTTTTCCAAACAATACATTTCTTTTATGCCACTTTTTTCCTTTGTATGACTAAGAAACCATGGTAACAGTGACAAGGACATTTTAGGTTCCTCAGATCTCCAGACAGGCAATATATCAATTTGGAAACTGCAGCAGCATTCCTGCCGCTGTTCAGGTGTGGAACCTCCTAGTGGTTAAATGCTATAATCACTGACTTCACATTAGTGCTGAGGGGCAGAACTTAATACTCTCCAAACACATTTCACCGCCACCTTTCCACACAGCAGTTCCTTGAAAACATTGAGCGATGGAGGAAAATGTTTAAGATCTAACTATATTTTTTTTGGACTTTTTGGCAAATCCAAATGGAGGACAAAATACTGTCGGTCAAACCAAAAATTTCATTCTGGAGTATTTTAATAAATGCAGGTACAGGAAGGGCTAGATTTACAAATATGGAGGATGAGGTCCTGCCAACATCTTTAGAGATAGGAGTCCTAAAACATTCCATCTCTAAAGGGCAGCTCAGGAATTGAAATATGAATGTTTTTGGAGGGGCACATTACACATGCACAAATGAAAGGTTCTCATGATCCCCACCCCAGATTTCTCAGGATGCTTCTGCTGGGAACACCCAGCAGCAAGGAGGCAGTGACTCCCTTTGGTGGCAGCACTCTCTCTGTTCCTACAGTCCAGGGAGGGTGGAAGCAGCAGGGTAGCTTGTTGCCAGCTGGACTTTTCTTTCCTCCCACCTTCTGCTCCTTCTCTGCTGCTGCTGTCCCAATGCTACTTCTTGCTTTGCAGACCATCTACTCAGGTGACTTAAAAGGGTGAAAGCAAAGGCAATGAAGTAGGCTGCTGCTGTATGGGTGGGGTAGGAGGACATCAGTTGGCAGCCAGCTACCCTGCTGCTTTCTCCCTCTCTGGTCTGAAAGGATACATGGAGATTTTGCCTCTTTTTGCCCCCCTCTTGTGTGTAGTCCTATGTATCATAATTATATTTTTTCCTTCATTGTACATCAGATATTCTACAATGCATCATTTCACTACCATCAGTTTATTGTTTAGTAGAGTATGGGCAAAACGTATGGCCATATTTCATAACCTCAATGAGCCCTTGCAGCTCCCAGAACCACAAACAAACCCACATTGCAGAATGTGGCTCTTCTCCATTTTTTTAATACAGGATTTTTGCTATGGTGTCCTTTCCACTTTGAAGGATTGGAAATAACAGATGGGAGCACCACAAAATAGAAATATTCTCTTTCACAGGGTATAAGGTTCAGATAACTCTGAATATACTAGCCTCTTAAGACTTCACTCTTGAGTAGCACTGCAGCTGCTCTCTATATCTTTCTTTTTATTTCTCCTGTCTGTTAAAATTAACTGGTGGAAATTCTGGCCATAGATTCATAGATTTCAAGGCAGAAGAAACTACTGTCAGCAGTTAGTCTGACCTTCTGTATAACGTAAGCTATAGAACTTCCCCCAAAATAATTCTTAGTGCATCTCTTGTAGGGAAAGCAATCTAATCTTGATTTAAAAATTGTTAGTGATGGAAAATCCACCACAGCCTTGGGTAAATTGTTCCAATGGTTAATTACTTTTAGGGTTAAAAAGGTACTCCTTATTTCCAGTCTGAATTTGTGTAGTTTCAACTTCCAGTCATTGGATTGTGGGCTATCTTTCTTGTGTAGGTTAAAAAGCTCATTACTAAATATTTGTTTCTCATTCAAAATACATATAGACTGTTATCAAGTCACCTCTTAATTTCACTTGTGATCATTAATCTCCATAGCGGACATGTTCCGGAAGGGTAGCCTTCTTAGTTTGTATGCAGCAAGAACAGCAAGAGTCCTGCAGCACCTTAAAGACTAACAAATTTCTTTGGGCATAAGCTTTCATGAGCTCCAACCCAGTTCATCAGAAGCATGAGGAAGAGGGCTGGAGCCCACAAAAGCTTATACCCAAAGAAATTTGTTAGTTTTTTAAGATGCCACATTAGGCTTGTTGTTTTTTCTACAGGATTGTCTTCAAGAGTTAGTGGCTTTACTTCAGGTTATCAACCTTCATTTAACATCTTCTTAATTAACCTTTCTGCTAGACATAACACATATCTTCACTTTCTACTTTAAACTGTTGTGTAATATTGCAGTGAGTTGTTATATAGATGCCAGGCTTCTTCTCAAAGTCAACGATACTTCAGTGATGGGTGAAGTGATTCACAGACAAAATCTCTTCACTCCCTGAACTGAAGTTTATTAGTGCTTAGAGATGAAAGTCACCATATAATAAAATCAAGCTCTTATTAATATCTGGAAAACAGGTTGCCTATCACATTTCCACCTCATCACTTGTCTGAAAATGGATAACACACAAAAGACTATTTGGAGCCCTTTTATAGATCCTGCTGTATCTAATGCAAAACAAGATCGGTGCTACTTTTGATGAACCTCCTTTTTTTTTTTTTCAGCCAACATAGAAATAACACAAGAAATGTCCATTGACCAGTAGTTCCTTTGAAATTAGTTAGGTAAGAGGCACAGGTAAGGTGGACTTTTTCTTTTCAGGGTTTGAAATTTGGAGTGGAGGGAATAAGGAATTGAATTAAGGCTTAGTTTGAACTAACAGGTGGTTCTTATTAATTTGAATTAGGCTTTCGTTAAGTCGAAGTAAGGAATTGCTTAATTCGACTTAATGAAAGTCTAGTGTAAGCAGGGACTAATTTAATTTGAATTCAGCCTCCTTAATTTGAAATAAAATTGCCAGTGTAAACATAGCCTAAAGCAACACACTGCTGTAGTACATCATACAGATGTTGAAAATCTGATCTGTTCATCTGAACTCCTAAAAGTTTGTTCCACTTGGGTGAGATTCAGACTGAACCATGAGTAGAACTCAGTTAAGGCAGATGCACAGGATGCACCCAAAGTTGCAGGATGACTTCAGAAAGCACACTTCCACTTAAAAACTTAAAAGGCTTCTAGCACTCTTGGTTGCAAAGAAAAGGTTGAAAATGTGACTTGCCTATCAGCTGAGGCAGTTATGTGCGCAGCCTCAATTTAGGGTGGAACAGCAGTTGCCAAAACCAAGGGGGAAGCCACCAGGCCTCATTCTTTCCACCCAAGTTTGAATCAAACTTGAAACAGGCTTGGAGGGGAAAGCAAGAGTACGGGATCTGTGCTTATTTCATCCAAAGTTATGTTGGTTCTCTATATAGAAAACATTAAAAGCACTTTATGAGCCTTCAGTCACTTAGACACGGAACTGACTGAATGGTTTCAAATCCTATAATTTTGTACACGCAGAGGGCCTCATGCAGCGGAGCTATTATTGCTCTGTAAATCGTTCCATTTTAACTCCCTTACTCTTCCATTTTAAGGTTACAGTGTACTTGAAAACCATCTTAATTATAATTCAGTAGAAACTTCAGAAAGTTTCCTCCGTTCACACGCTTTCTAGTGTTTGAAATGAGTGGATAACTGTGCCCTAAGGTTATCTCTATTCACCTGGTGCAGATGAGCTCATCTGCACTTTACATTCTTAGTTGAAGAGGGCATAGTTCTGCACTCTTAGTCCTACTGGATAAAATTCACCCCTGTGCAAAAAAGCTTATGTGAGATTTAAGTGGCGCCATGGGCCAGTTGCTGGCCCTTTACATAGAGATGAATTTCACACACTGAGCACTCGCATAACTAACTGCTACCCACTTTGAAGTGTACCAGTACAAGCACAGACTGATGATATTTACAAGTGATAGACACAAACACAGCATGTTGCACTCTAGGGGATAGTTCTGGCCTGGGGAAAGACCATGTCACTATGTTAAAAAGTAAGGATGGAGTTTCAAAGTGGGTCACACTGCACTTGCTACTCTATGTGTTGAGCCATTCACTAGATAATGGAGAAACAAATGGAAACATCATCATCCGATACCAAGGCCAAGAGGCCAAGCTAGAAGCATAAAACAGCAGAGGTCTCAGTAGTGAAAGAACGTCTTTTATTAGCCAATTAACCTAATAAACTAACATCTAGGAAGAGAATTCAAGCATATAGTTACCTTGTTTTTTATTCACCAAGATCAAACACTACTGTCCCTAATCAAAGCTTCCATTTTGTAGGACTGATGGTGAAACTGCAAGGCTTAGCTGTCTAAATGCATGCCCTTTGCCTCCTTTAAGACCTTCTTTCTTGTGATGTATTCTCTTCCTTACCTGAAGCATTATAGGATCAGATTCCTCAGGCATCTCCTTTATTACTAAATCTTGATAGTGCTGTAGGGCTCAGAGGACCATACTACAACATAGTATAAAGAGATTGTGGGGACAGTATAACCTGGGTGCAAAGAGTGGTCCTTATTATATTGATTACATTCATATGTAACCTTGGCAATATCGTGGGCGATACACAGTTGGGTCTTCCCAAGGCATGAAATTTGTATCTCTCGAGAGAAATAACAATACATCTTTTCCTCATTACCTTTAAAACAACAAAGTTCATTAAGAATGTAATACAGTTTATTAACAACCCATATGGGTTCAATTCCAGAAACCATACAGGAGCTTGTTTTGTGCAAGGGAAAAGCAAATACATGTGATTTCACATTCAACCCCGATCTACACTGCCAGAAAAATTCAATAGCTGTAACCTGAAGTCAAGCAAGCTACTCTGCGTAGCCTGCGTGACTCCCGTTGACTTCCTAACACCCCTTCAATGTGGCACCTTCACGGTGCTGTGCCATTTCAGGAGGTGATTTTACTAAGTCAGTTTCTGGATCAACTTATCATGTCTTAACTAACCACTAAGTCAATCTGGAAAGATCAAAACTTACTGCAGCGACTTTGCTGCTGTCGTTGTAAATGTAGCCTCAGTATGCTACTACAAAGGCTTAGAAATGACACCCATGTCCCCAAGATTGGGGTGGACTTTCCCTGGAGACATGAATATGGTGAGTGACTGTGATGGCCACCCTTTTGGCCAACACCATAGGGACTGAACCAAGCACCTCCAGAGCTAACAGCAAAAGCAACCCCAGTCTAATATAAGCTCTGGAGATGGGCTGTCCCAATTCATAAAGCTCCTGGAGTGGCACTGACAAGCTCTGTAATGCACACAGCAGGGAGTTATATCATGATCCCTTTTGTGGCAGGTCACTTCTTTGGAGAAGACCAAAAGATGTTTTTTGATAGAAACAGCACATTAAAAGCATCTCTCTCAGCCTCTCTAACATCTCAAGCCAGGTTTGGCCTCTCCAGTGCATGCTCAGTGAATCTTTAGGGTATGTCTGCATTTCAAGAAAACAGCCACGGATGGCTTGTGCCAGCTGACTCAGGGTGAGGGGCTATCAAAATGCAGTGTCGGGCCCAAACATCTACAATGCAATTTGATAGCTCTGCACTTTGACTCTCATGAGCCCGTTCAGCTCACACGAGGTCACCATGGAAGTAGCCTTGGGGAGCACAGCTGTATTGCAGTGTAGACCTAGTTTTGGCAAATAGCACAGAGGATTGACTTAAACAGAGAGGTGTAACCCAACATAGGCAAATTAACCAAGGTTTATGGTTATCAGGTTTAAGAACACACTTTCAGGGCATCACTGAAAAGGCAGTCAGCTGGTTTTGGTGATGGTAGGCTCAATTTCCATGTAACCACACCTAAAGTAGCATTTCTTGTAGCCTACGCAATGTCATGGGACAATGGCAGAGACTCAGAAAAAGTCCTTTCTTCTGATACTGAATGAGAAACCTTATTAAAATAAGGAAAACCATATTATCTATAAGTCTGCAAGTCAACAGAAAAAGTCCCATAAAATTTAGTAAGGCCAGGATTTCATCTCTTTCTGTCTTTCTTTGTCAAGAACATCCTCCAGTTCCTTGCAGTCTGGCTATTACTGTAGATTTAAAGAAACAGTGCATCTGTTCCCCCCACACAGCTGCAAAGGACCTTTTATGCTTCACAGCATTCCCATAGCATTAAGGGCTTGGCAGAAGGCACCTATGACCAGACAAGAAAATCTCTAGTAATCACAGAGAGGTCGGCAGGAAGGCAATAACTTCAGAATTCAGTCTCTTCTCACATCCACCTTGTATAATGCACATGGATCCCTCAGCAACTAACTCCAGATGGCTTGGATGGTGAGTCTATATGTTTTTTTCTATGAGTGTTTTTTGCGGGGTGCAAAACATCAGCACAACATCATTCACTGGTTGCTGGATCTGGAAGAAGCACCCACATGTAGAAATCTGTGCCAAGGGGAAAAGTGTCCAGCATATCTGATTCTTCCCTTTTCAACAATTGTGGTGTCCCTCTTCCTCAGCTCATGCTTGTGGTGCTCTCAGGGATTAGACTTGGTAGGACTTTTGAATGGAATAGATCACGAGAAGAAATAATTTCAAACATTCTGGGAGGAAAAGGAGGTTGCTGCTGGCACACAGATCCCCCAGCTGGCAGCCTCAGTGGAGAAGCTAATGAATTTAAAGACTAACCAGTACTCGTACTACAAAGCATGGACAAGTTTTTGTTTCCACAGCCTTGTGCAATGCCTGCTCTACAGCATAGCGCACAACTTCAGCGCTGGGGCTGGGGCATTCTAAATATTGCCTTAGCAGAGCAGACAATGCTCTATATTTAGCACCTTTTCAGCTTTGCACAACTGGAACTGATTTGAGGGCATCAGTAGGAATTCAGCTGTGTCTGGTGGCTCAGCACTCAAGCTTCAGTTAATTCTATACTCAGGGGATGGCTGTGCTGCAGTGGGGGAGGAAGCTTTGCAGCCTGTCACAGGTAATGATGGGATCTGTGCTAGCTAGCTAGCTAGCTAGAAATATCAGTGAGGGTGCAGTGGGGGTTAGGGGGTCTACACAAGCAAGTGCATACACAGGGTGGTGAAGAGGGCTTGTATAGCACTTGTAATGCCTGAAATGTTGTCTCATGACTTGTAGCGAGCTTGCTAGAGTACATACACACCAGCAAACTACACCCCAGCTGCAGTGAAGATGTGCTGAGCATGGAGACACACCCATTTCTACACTAAGATTGGAGAGTGGATGAAGACATAGAAGGAGAATGCTGCTTCCTATGGGGAGTAGCAGAGAGAAAGGCTTCTTTCCTGATTGCAGGGAATGCTAAAAAAACCTTCTGAGAAGAAGAGCTCCTAGATTTTTTTCTAAGCAGCCCCGTGTTCCATTTTTTTTCTCCCTAAGACTGACTTCCTTCTACTGAATTGAAAACAATAGGGTTGCATATGTGTAAATGAGGGCAGCATTGTGGCCCTGAGTATTTCCCATGAAACAGTTATCTTCTAAATTAGGTATGAATCCTTTACTCCACAGCTGTGTGTGGTGAACTGATATACTTTGAAACCCTCCCACTTACTCTTTAAGACAAACTTCTCACAAGGCAATTGTGCAAGTTTGGTCAACTATGGTACTGTAGCAAGGTACTTCATGTATTTCTCCAGGAAAGAAGATAAGTTAGGGGTTTCTCAGAATGGCACTTTGCAGGAGCAATGAAACAAAATAAAACAAACAAGGAATCCTGTGACACATAAAGATTAACAATTAGTTTATCTCATGAGCGTTCCCTGGACAAAATCCCACTTCATCAGATGCTTCAAAGATGGAGAATTTACAGAATGGGAGGAAAATGAATGCAGGGAAGTGTAGGTGATGTGATTGGATCAGACTGTTACAGCAAATCAAAATAGTTGTTTAGATTCAAGCTCAGACCTTTTTCCTGTTGCCTTCCACTGGTCATTGAGCAGTAGTTCCCAACTTTTTAAAGTGAAAACCCCACTGGTTAACGCTAGGTAAAACACATGCCTCCCAGTCTTTCCTCTTCATCAGCCATAAACATATGCAACCTCTATAGACACATATAAGGATAATAACACCACTGAATTATATAATAATTAATTAATGAATAAATTACTCTTACCTAACTAAGCCTACCATAGCTCAGCTGAACTGCATGACCCTCGTCGCCCCTTCCTCTTCCCATTCTTTGTGGACTGAGATTAATGCAGGTGGGCCTGATGGGTTGGTCAGAGCTGCAGCAGGGCCCCAGCAGCATGGGGCTGCTCCTTTCTGGCCAGGCGCCATGCCAGTATAGGCCTGGGGGCAGCTGCTTCTTCACTTTCACCAGAGTTGAGATCAGGACTGCTGCTCCACTCTGGTTGGCAAAGAGTGAGAGGGATTGCTCTTTTGCTCCAGGCAAGGTGGGGCTTGAGGCTGCTGTGTCTGGTGTGGAGCTCAGGGGATAAAAAGACCGCAATATGGACCCCTTGTAATCTTTGGTGCCCCTCCAAGGGAGTTCCGCACCCCAGGTTGACAACTGTTGATTTAAAGCCATCCAAGTGAGAGTAAAGGCTACTGTTCTGGTTTGTTCCAAAGGGGCAGCCATGTAAATCTAGTAAAGCAAAAAAAAAAACAAAAAAAACCCCAAGTCTTGTGGCACTTAAAAGACTAACAGATTTATTTATTGCATGAGCTTTTGTGGGAGAATATCCCACTTCATCTGATGCTTTGAAGAGGGAGAACTTACAGAACTGGATGAAAATAAATGCAGGGGAGTGTAAGACATGGGATCAGGTCATACCGCAACAGCACATATGCAATCCTATTGTTTTCAATTCAGTAGAAGTAAGTCGATCTTAGGGAGAAAAACATGGAATGCTGGGCTGCTTAGAATAAAAATCTAGGAGCTCTTCTTCTCAGAAGGTTTTTTTAGCATTTCCTGCAATCAGGAAAGAAGCTTTTCTCTCTGCTACTCCCCATAGAAAGCAGCATTCTCTTTCTATGTCTTCATCCACTCTCCAATCTTAGGGTATGTCCACATGTCTCTTTTATTTTGAAATAACACTGGTTATTTCAAAATAAAAGAGATTAGGTCCACATGACGTATTCTTATTTTGAAATGACGGGCTCCGTCATTTCGAAATAAGAGCCATCATTTTGAAATAGCTTAAACCTTCTTTAAATCAAAAGGGCTGTTATTTCAAAATAACACTTTTGTCCTTCTCCTTCCCAGGGTGCCTTCCTTCTAGCCTATATTGGGTGGGGGCATGGCCCAGGGAGGGGGCCATGTTGCCACACCTCCCATGGTGCCCCTGTCCTAAAGCGAGATAGCAAGTCTTGTGTTTGGACATGCTATTTCGCTTTGAGCTTTTCCCTTAATTCAAATTAACTTATTTCGAAATAAGGACTTTATTTTGAAATAACTCATTTCAAAATAACTTATTTCAAAATAACGATGTACGTGTGGACATAGCCCTAGTGTGGAATGGGTGTAGCTCCATGCTCAGCACATCTCGTCCCTCTTCAAAGCGTCTAACAAAGTGGGATATTCTCCCATGAAAGCTCATGCAATATATAAATCTGTTAGTCTTTAAGTGCCACAAGACTTCTTGCTTTTTTTTGTTCTGGTTTGGTAGCCTTTGGCTCTCACTTTCCCAGGGTGAAATGAACACCACAAGGTTCAGGGCAGTGGGGAGAGAGTTCTACAAAGATAAATCTTACTCCTCCTCTTGTTTATGCCCCTGTGAACCCACCAAAATCATTGGGATTAGACATTAGTGAAGTCAGTGATTTTCTGAGATGCAGAAGAGAACAAAATCTGAACGGCAGAGCCTTGAGGTGACTACATTTATTGTACGTGTAACCCACATCTGTTTGGTGTGACACTTTGTCCACCTCTAGTGGCAGCCACATCACCAATGTTGAGCCTGCAACAGCCTTAACTACAAGCTATGTGTCTTGTAGCTCCCATGTGAAACTTCAGAGATACCAAGTTTGATCTCAGCTGGTGCCTGCTGGGGTCTGCTAGCGCTACGTAAGTAGCAGACCATAAGTTGACTTAGCAATCAACTGGCCATATTACATATACCTTATCATGTTAATTAGCAATGCATCTTTATATCCCCCTTAGAGAAGGATTACAAGCAACATATGCTGATGTTCGCTCTTCTGCCTTGTTAAATAGCCAAAGAAGCTAAGTTCTATATCATGATAGACACAAATGGCCACCTTCTGGTTTCAGTGACACAGAATTTGGCCCATGGTCAAGAAGGAACACTTCATAAATAGACTTCATCTGTATGTCCCTTCCTCTGGTCTTTCCATTTAGCGACTGCCTGCCTGCCAGTCTTTGAGTACATCTGAAGTGCAAGTGTTGCCTTCCCAAATCCCCTCACTCTTTGGTATGTTGGAATAAGATGTTTAAGGGTAAATGCATTGTGCAAGATATGTTGTTTGTCATGTCAGTCATTATTGCATTTGAATTTACTAAGTTTTTCAGATGGATGTACTCGAGATTAATGAGCTATTTGTTCTCAGTCAAGCAGCTATGAGAAATGCTCTCTTGACTCTAATGAGTTGTATGGATGAATCAGGTTTTGACCTTTTGTTTTCAGCTTTTTTTTTCCCCCTTGAGAAGTGAAGGAGTGTTGACAGCTTGAGAATTTGTGTTCCTTTGGCCAAGAATATAGTAAAATTAACACTTGTTGCCTCGGATCTGGGCATTAAGTACTGTGTATCTTTTCAAGCATGCCTTTCATACATACATCTTTATTTTTAATGCAAGGGAAGACAAGACCAGGGATTTAATTTTGACCTATCACTGTAGTAATTGGTTTGAACAATGCTTTTTAAGAAGTCTAGCCTTGCCGGAAGCATGCACATAACTTCCATTAACATTAGTTGGAATTACATGTGCACACAAGGGCATAAACTTCTACTTATCTACTAATCAGGTAACAAATGATCCAATATTTTCTACGATTCTTGTCTGTGCTTTGATTTGATCCATTCACAATGTTTTATATGTTTGCCTGCATGAGCAAAATTTTGTTAAAGAATCGTGGCATTTTTACGAAGCAACAGGCCTCAACTTTGAGTATAATGCTGCTATGTAACTGTTATGTGAATAACATAATGGCTGCATCTTGATTCAGTATCTTACTCAAAGTGCCTCATCTGTGTCTGTCTCCTTCTAGTTTACTTACTTTAAAATGTGAGCAGAATCCACAAGAAGACACTATACTGCCAGAATTTTCAAGGAAGGGAATTGCAGCACTATTGCCAAAAATTACTAGTTTGGAAGCAGAAGTAGGAGAATCTCTTGTTTTTGGAGTCAGTTTGCCCCAAAAGAACTGCTTGCTCTTAACAGCAGTTCACCAGAAATGTGCTGTGCTGATTAAGCAATGCTAATATTACTCATGCTATTATTCTCCTTATCTCTAGGCAAATAGCAGTGGGGACTGCATTATTATTTTCACAGCATATACACAGGAAGATAGATCATAAAAACATACAGTCCTCTTGCTGGTGGATTCCAACCTAACTGTATTTCTTAGAATTTGGAACCGTAACACAAGAATGCCCAAGCAGAGAGAGACAAAGCAGGATGCTCCCTAAAAGAGGGGAACAGTTCAATCCATCAGACTCTAGAATGGTTTTCTGCTAACTGTCTGAGGCACAGATACACACAAGTTCCTGTAAATCTCCATAGCCTGCAACAACACCAGTCAATCCTTAGGATTTAAAGTAGAATCTTATAATTTCTACACAGCTCTAAACATGCCACAAGTTCCTAGCTGTTTTTGGGCCCCTTCTGGAAATCACAGCCCTTACTCAGACAGTTTGAATCTTGTAATTATTCCACATCACCCTACAATGAACATGCATCAGAAGTTAAGGTGGTGCTCTGGAAGTTTTAAAAAAAAAGCTAGGTGCAATTTCGTGCCTGCTTCATGCAATCAAGAATTAAATGTTGTGTGCAAAAATGACTGGTGCTGCCTATCCCTCTTTGCTCAGGTATTTCCTTTGAAATCTTACCTGAAACTACCTACCCAGGTGTGACACACTGCACCTCATGTTCACCTTTAAGGTATGATTGTGTAACTTTCATGTTCATCATTATAGTATAACAGTATAGTTTAATGCAAAGCATGTTGTGTACGGTTTTTGGAATGCTCATGACATACTGAACATTGTTGTTAGAGTAGCATGTTTCCCGCAATGTCATGTTATGAAGCTCTTCTATATAGAATTCCCAAACACATCTCACATGTTTTAACATGGCTTTAGGCAAACAATAAAAGCAGCAGCAGTTCATGCCTCGCTAAGGCATGCATAAAACAACCCAGCTCTTCCAGGAACAATGAATTAGCCTCATCATCTGATAAGGTGAGAGCCTTGCTTGATATGGAGAAGACCAGGCAGGAACCCTGTTTGTCATCTGATCGTGAAGGAAGGGGCATGAAGCCTCAGAAGAGGGTATGGAGACATTTGAAACAGGGGGGACAGTTTGCTCCCAGGAACACCCTGTTGCAATCCACATACAAGACAACATCAAGGCTGTCCAGAGGAAGAGAGCTTGGTTAGTGGCCTAACAGCCAGCACGTGGTAAGAACTATCTAAGGCTGTAAGGCTAATGAAGTGTTAAGCTATGTTTAGAATGTGATTTGCCTACTATTTGCTTTTGATTAAATCTGACCTGCTTTCCTTTGGCTAACAATAACTTAAAAACTTATTTGCTTTATCTAAAGTAGTGCATGTGGTTTGGCTGTGTGTAGAGACTTCCTTTAAAGTGATGGGACTGGTGCATATCTGATTCTTTGATAAACTGACAAATGAATATGACTTTCCATAGTTCAGTGAGCAGCACTGACTTCTGTAAAACACAAGTTCCTCGGTTGCATCTGGAACTGGGGATATTTGCTGGGTCATTCTGTTCTATAATCCCATGAGCAGCTGGCCAGAAGCACTCATTCATTAAATCAGGGATTGCTTGCTCGCAGGAGGCTGTACATGTGCTGACTGAGGAGTAGGGGGTTTACACAGTGGAATCAAGTACAAGATGGTGCCTGGAAATGAGGGATTGGGGTGACACAGCTATACACCAGTCCAGATTGCAGAGAGAGTGTCACACCAGAAAACCCAACCATATCACCCCTTTCTCTTGCTTTCACTCGCCACCCTATCTTCCATCTGCACTCTGAGTGGCCTTCTCCTATGCAGCTACAACAATCCCATGGATCTGAAAAACCAACAAACAAGGAGTCCTGTGGTACTTTAATGGGAGAAAATCCCACCTTGTCAGACACTTTGAAGATGGGGGAACTGACAAAGTGGGATTTTCTCCCATGCAATAAATAAATTTGTTAGTCTTTAAATGTGCCAGAGAACTCCTTGTTTGCTTTGCAGTACTAGATTAATGTGGCTACCCCTTTGGAACTGAAAAACCAAATGAATGATCCACAACAACCAATGGAAGATGGACAATCAGAGGAGATGCATTTTTGGGGTTTTATCTTAACTACAAGCTGGCGTGCACTTTCTAGAGCATATATTATGTCATTTAAGCTGTGGAAACCTATTAGCAACAATAGGTGTGGAGCATGTATTTTGTAATGTGGTAGGCTTGCAAGGAAATTTAGGGTATGTCCACACACACTGTTTAAATTGAAATAATGCTGGTTATTTCAATTTAAAAAATGGTAGGTCCACATGACATTCCCTTATTTCAAAATGAGGAGCTCCCTCATTTCAATATAAGGAAAGTCATATTGATATAATAAAATCTAGTATTATATCGATATGAGGGTTAAATCGAAACTGTTATTTCGAAATAACACAGTGTGGACATGTTATTTTGATTTAACTGTTAAATCGATTTAACACTTTTTGCCCTTCTCCTTCCCAGATGCTTTCCTTTTTCTATATATTGGGTGGGGGCCTGGCCCTTCTAGGGGGTCATGTTGCCGCACCTCCCATGGCGGTTCTCTCTTAAATCAAAATAGCAAGTTCTGTCCATGGACATGCTATTTGGATTTGAGTTTCTAGTGGGGACCTGTTAAATTGATTTAACTTAAATTGATTTAATGCTTTTGATATTGATTTTATTAAATCAATATAAGTTAAATCGATTTAACTGTGTAAGTATGGACATAGCTTTAGTTTCACATTCCTCTAGTATGCTGGGCTTCAGTTCAACCAGACAAAGGTGAACAATGGATTCAGACATGTTTATCCATATGCTGAATAATTCTTTCTCTCCTCCCATATATATATTTTTTTTCTTCTTGTCTTTTCTACTGTAGCACTTGTAACTACAGCAATGAATGCTGCTCAGTTGTGGCAGGCCATGACAATGCTGAAAGCTTAAATGTAAAGAAGGCAGAGCCTATTATTTTTCCCCTTGGAGGCTACCCTTTGTCCTGTGGGCAGGCCTTCTAAAAATATCTTCCCTCTGCCTGATACCTTTATCGTCACAGATACAATTCCTAAATTGACTGGCCAGATCAGAAATCAATCATCTGTGTTCAAGAGGAGCATGCTGCATACACTGGTTTTGTGTTGCATTCTCTTCCTGTAGAACATGTAGCAACATTTGGATAGCTATCTGTTTTTGCTCAGTTTCTTTGCATTTAATTATGCTTATACAGTAGAAAAGGCTAGGAGCAAAATGCTAGGGAATATGGACTATATGCTCATAGACTTATTCTACTTTCCCAGCTCCACTCTGGTGGTGTTGACAAAAATGGGGATATCTAGTTTCTATATGCATTTATCCGGTACAAAACCTATCAGTTATACCATATAATGGAAATAGGTTTCTGCCACTGACTCAGGTACGCTTGGAAAGTCATTTAATTCCTCTCTGCCTCTGTGTGAACCTTTTGCAAAATATGAATCCATATATTATAAGGTCACAAGGGAGCATTATGACCATTTATTCTGACTTCTGATAATTCCAATCAGTAATTCCTGCTTCACTTAATATGTGAGAAAACAGATATCTTCTCTCACCCCTAAATGCTGTGCCCATTCTCATACACCATGATTCTTCTGTGTATTAGCCCCAGAGTGGCATATGTTAATTCCTCTCCCCTAGCAGACAGAGGTAGGACTCTAGGACACCTAATGTCCTATACCACAGGCCAGTCAATAACTTCAACTTGTATAGCATGCAGAAGCATATCACAGATCTTCTGTGGATCCACTGGCTACCAACTTCTTCTGGATTCAATTCCAGATCACAGTCCTTGTCTTTAAGGCACTCAAGGATCTGGAAGAAGGTTGCCTCAAAACATGCCTCCCCATTTATGACCCACAAAGATAGCAGCAATCCTCAGGGAAGTCCTAGACATACCTAGGGTAAAATTATTTGGAACAAAAGGCAAGGTGTTCTTGAGGCTGTGTCTGTTCTATCCAAGCCCAGCAGAAAAGTAGCTAGAAACAGAAGAGATCATTCGGCAGAGGTGTCAAACTCATGGCCCGCGGGTTGGATAAGGATCAAGTTTTTTGGTTGTAATCAGAAAGTGGACTGCAAAATGGCCCTTTCTTGCTCTGAACATGGAGGGAGAAAGGAAAGGGGAACCCTTGTGGCCACATGCCCCACAACAGTTGTCCTGCCTTCTAATGTGGCCCCCCAGATTGAATGAGTTTGACACCCCTGAGTGGAAATTTGTATTGTTTGTTCACACTACAGAATGAAATCAACACACAACTGGTACTTTTCACTGGGAGGGGAGAGTGCTCAGACATGTTAAGCAACAGGACATGACGTTCCTCCTTGATAGTTTAAACCCTCACCCACAAATAGACGTAGACTACATTGCTTATATGGGTAACAAAAATTATAAAATACTTTATACTATATAATAATATGTATATAATATACTGATATGTTATATATAATATAATATATACACTAAATAATTTAACTAAGAGTTGTGGGTGGACTATCACAGATTACTAAATTGCAAGGGATTATTCTGCCTTGGACTAAGATTTCATTAACTAAGCAATTTATAAATAACTGGTTTTCATTGTCTCTTGGGATAATGTGTTGTGTCAATATTCTGAATAACAGCAACCGTCCATGTTAATGAATGTTTCTCCCAACAAGTTGTTGAAATTAAGAGTTGTAGCAAAAGGAAGTTTGGTTGAAGGAACAGAGTCATCCTAGAACAAGCCTGGGCTCCAGTAGCTGTTGAGGCTGTAACTAGTTCCTATGTCATTTCCATAAAAGACATAGGGATAGTTTAACTAGAAATTAAACAGCTGCCATGAATTTTACAATTTCTACAGGTACTCATTTCACTCAGCAACCACAACTATAAGTCTACATTAAATCTCCAACTTAAAAAAAATTATGATGAGTCTCATATTATCCGTCAGTTCGCACAGCTCAGGACTTGGCTACATCTGAGGCAACATCAATGTATAACAGGTACACAAAGATCACCTCAACAAAGAATTGCGGATGAGTCCTGTGTAATAGCTCATGGTGAATTCCAGTAGACAAGCAAAAGATTGTCCAATTTCTGCAGGTGACTCAACATAGACTTATTAGAGTTAATACCTGCTTAAATACTTGTCTATAAAACTCCACTAGTCAATTTGTAGCAATATGCAAAGGAGCTGAGCATATGTGCTGAATTCCATTTGAACCTAGAAGCCTCTGAAATTCTTCAGAACAGAATTGAGGTCCAATGTCAGTCTTGTCTACTGACTATAATGGTTTTGGCTAAGCAGTGATCTTGATAGCTGTAGCAGATGTCACTCTGAAAACGTCTGACCATTTCAAATGGGTATCAACTATAAGCAAAACCACATAGCCTTCTAAAGGTCTGTCAAAGTCCACATGAATCATGTCCATGGAGTCTGAGGCCATGACTCAAGGAGCAGATGAACTGGACCAGGATCATTCTGAATTTGCTGACATGTACTTCCTCTCAATGGGCATGTCTACAGTGGAGCCTTACAGACACCTGCATCCACACTGGGCTTTTATTAAGTCAACTTAAACCCTTCCTTCAGTCAACTTAATAAGACCACATCTTAAGGTTGACTTAATGCTTAAGTCAACCTTATTGAGTCAACTTATGCCAGTGTAGATGGGGAATAGCCCTTAAGTCAAATTAGCTGGCCTCCAGGCCCCCTCCAAGAGTTCCTGGCCATCAGGAAGGGTTGACCTAACACCTGCCAGTGTGGGTGCAGGCATTGGGCAAGAGTATCCAGTGCGTACTCTCTAGGTCAACTGAACAAGGTCAACTTTAAGTTGACTTAAAGTCGACTTTGTTAAATTAACTTAACAGAGCCTCCAGTGTAGACATATCCAAAGTCTTTGTCAATCTCTGGCCTCCAGGAATGACTGCAGGCTATGGCCTTCATCCAAACAATGCCAAACTAACCTTCATGAAGAGCTTCCAAAGCCTGAGACTGAAGTGATTTTGGAATTATCACTTGCATTCCCCATAAGATGCAACCATGATTTACAGATATTTCATATTAATGTGATACAAATGGTATAAACTCAGTATTCTGTTGAACAAACACTGTACCTTGTAATACTATCTCCTTCACAAAAGCAAGCACATCATCCTTAGGAGTTTCATTATTGGTGTGTGTGCTGATGATGGGTAACAGATTCATCAAACTGATATAGAGCACTTTGTGTGAAGTTTCTTTGAGTTGACTGGAACTTGGGCATAGCAGGTATGGCAGCCTATCAACATTGCAATGTTGAGTCCCTTTACAGAATCGAATGACATAGGGATGAGCTGAAAAAAGCAATGCATATTGTTGCATCTGAGCAGCAGCTAATATTGGAATTCCCTGGTTCAGTTCAAAAATTAAAATGAACAGGTGATGATTCATCAGCAAAATAAAAAAGTCCAGCATACAGAGAGATATGGAACTTCTAGCTCCTGCAGATAATACTCAGTGCTGTGAACTGCATTTGCATAGTTGTCAGGTGTAGTGAGTCTATATGATGCAAAGGCCATTGCTTTCTGAATGCCATTTGGAAAAAATGTGGGAGAGAAGTACATTCATTCCATATGTTGAAGCGTCACAAGTGACTTACAGTGGTACTTAAGCATCAAAATGTATAAGAATTTTGACTGACTGTTGAGAGTTTCTTTGCTTCCTTACAGACAGTCACATGCTAGTGCATTCCTATTTTTCTTTGTTTAGAACAGTTCATGTGAAAGTGCCAATACTCTAGATAGGTTAGTCAGAAATTTTAATGTAGTGGTTAAGTTGCGCTAAGAATGAACACAACTGTTACACTTTCTCTGGCAAGACACTTGAAGACCCATTTTCTCTTTCTCTTTTGTGATTTCCTCAAGTCCATGGCATCATTTGTGTGGATATTTGAGTGGCTGAGAGCCCCATGGAGAATTTGGACCACCTGAAGGGCCAAGCAGGCACTTTAAAAGCACAAACTTCTTTCTATTCCCCTCTTATCTCTCATTCACTGTTGTGCCTGGCATGCTGCAAGCCAGCTATTCATACCAAGCTTTGATTAACTGATTCCTGAAATTTCTGAAGAACAAAAAGTTACCTCTCACATAGTCCTCTGGTGAAGCTAACTTGTCTGTGTACAATGAGGTGTCAATTGAGGAAACATTAAAATGTGAGACTGGCAAATTGGCCAACAGCCAGGGTATCCTGCAGAGAGCCCAGGATGGGGAGATGAAACCCCAGGAGTTACAATGGAGGAAGCCAATTTGTTTCCTAGTGGAGGGGCTTGGAATTTGGCTTTTACCAGAAGACAGAACTCACTCGGCCCAGGAGCAAAATGGGTATATGGTGCCTTTACTCAAAGCTGCTTGCTCCCATATACATCCAACCTAGCAGGAAGTAGTCACATTCTTGCCTGGACCCATATAAGTAAGCCTAGAATAAAGGATTCACAAGACATACAAACCTTTCTAATATGCTAAATACAATATGCATAATGTAACAGGTTACATCATGCATAAATTCCTCCACAATTCTACTCTACTTAATATTCAGGTTACATAATTAGATTATACTTAATATGCAACATATAATTAGCACACCCATGTTTACTGTTTATGAAGCACTGGATACCAAATACAGTTCTGACTAATGGTGGGTTACTTAGCAGTAACCATCCTTCTTTGAGATGGGCTGCTCACATACATTCAGTACTAGCTGTCAATATACCACAGCACACGATTGGCTGGAAACTTTTTAGCCCTAGCCTGTCAGAGCAGGGTCGGTGGCCAACACCCCCTCTGGCCACTCCTGTGGCTATAAATATGACCCCAACTCTGATCCTCCTCAGTCCCTTCTAGTTGTCAACTCTGAGTAGGGGGCACAGTGGAAGGGTCCTGAATGTATGCAAGCCTCCCATCTCAAGAAGGACGGTTACTGCTAAGCAACCCACCATTCTTCTTTGAGTACTGCTCGCATCATTCAGTATTAGGTGACTATTAACCGTACTTTGGATGGTGGGTGGAGTTGAGTTTTCCCACCTTCAGCACAGCTACCCCTATAAAGAAGTAAGGCATGGAAGGGGCCCTGAACTGTAGGCCTGCCATCCTACATAGGGGGATGTACTGTTAACCCTCGCTTTCATTTGTGAAAACACCATGTGAAGGAACAGCAGCGAGGCATTGTGTGTCACCCATCCTGGGAGGCTTGAAGTATTCCTACAGGGCAGTCCTAACACATTTTGGATGCCCTCAATGTTGAACATTCTTAAACAAGCAAGGAAGATGGAAGAAGGGCCACACTTTGTCTACCCACTGTGTGACGAGTGACTGTCATGTCCCAGAGGATAACAGGGAAGATAAACCTGCCTTCTCCAAAATAGTGGGGTTTAACCCCTTTACATGTGAGTGTCTAGGTTGGTTCAACAAGACCAAGGCGTTAAGAGCACATCAAGGTTGGTATTTACCAAGCATGTCTTTGTGGGCGCAGACCCAATTTGATGAGAGACCTCCTCTGACAGATATTGATTAACCAGGAGATGGGGAAATCAGTAACATTGCCCAATCAGTCCTAGGAGTAAGCATGACTTCTGAGTGACTTTGGTTAGAGGGGGAAAGAACAGGAATGTTGACCCACCGGTGTCATTGGTTTGGGATCCGTAATTTCCGAGTGTAATCATTTTCCGAGCATGGTTGAGGTGAACCCAGGTATGGTGTCCCCAACCCCCAAACACCCAGGGAGGAAAACTGTCTCTGAGGGGAGTGAGCTGGTGAGTGTCCTTGACAAGTTAGAGAGAAGGAAGGACTCCAATCCATTATTGTGCTATCAAAAGGAGGTTCTTCATCTTGGGCCCTCGTTTCGGTAGGGTCCCAAACTAAGAAATCCCAGCTGTCAGAAAGGAAAAAGGGAACCTTTAGTGATTGCAACTAAGAAAGAAGGCTAGTGGGAGTAAAGGATCAGAGTGTTTGTCTCCGGACGAGTCGGTCTCTTGATTTGGGAACTGACCGCTCATATTTTCTAGCCTTCTCTTGCCCTGGTCTTCAGATATGAGCACAATAGGGGAATATAGAGCAGGAGAGAGACAGTCTCTATGGGTAATAGGAGTCCCTCCTTTTCTCTGTAACCTTTGCTCAGGGTATGTATGTTCTCCAGTGACCTTTTTAAATTGTACCTTGGGTTGCCTGTGGGACATAAGGAAATGAGACCCAGAAGCTATGGAGCTGTCCAACACCTGAGTATGGTTCAGTCTCTTGACTGAACACGGCAACATCATGTAAGCTCTGTGTTTGTGAGTGCCCCATGATATGGGAGGATCTCCCCTGGGACGTGAAAATGGGGGTATGCTTCTATTTTCCCTTTGGTGGGAGGACATTAATGGGTCCCACCACTTATCCAATAGCAGGGGGAATTCTGTCTACAGATAAACTATGCAGTATGTTGTCCACTTTGTTCGAGGGCCTCGGTGGTGCATACCACCATGTGATGGATTTGTCCCATCTGGGATGGGCTGTTAGGGCACACAGGATACAGATGGGGCCCTGCTATATACTGTCCCTGAAAATTGCAGGTGTCCCCACTATCTCTGGATGATGGATTTCCTCCAAGGCTCTGGTAACCATCCATTCCCATGTGAGCAATGAGGGAACCCATAGTGGGAAGGGGTAGGCATTATGTTCAGTACCCTTTGGCTATGTTCACACGTAAACTGTTATTTCGAAATGAGTTATTTTGAAATAAAGTCCTAATTTTGAATAAGTTAATTCAAATTAAGAAAATGTTAAATTCGAATTAAGGGAAAGCCTGCTTTCTAAACGGCTGTTATTTCAAAATGGTTATTTTGAAATAAGGCCATTCGGACATGTTGTTTCAAAACAGTTGTTTTGAAACAATGGTGTTGTTTCAAAACAACATGTCTGAATGCCGTTGTTTCAAAACAACCGTTTTGAAACAATGGCTATTTCAATTTCCTACTAGGTTTTACTGTTTTGGAATAATGGCCATTATTTCAAAACAACAGGACCCGTTGTTTCGAAATAACAGTATGTCATGTGGACATAAGATTTTTTATTTTGAAACAATGGGTATTGTTTTGAAATAAAACTGTCGTCCAAACACAGCCTTTAAGTGATGGTGGTTGATCCCCCCGGATGGCCAAGGTAGTAACATAGGCTGTCCTGAAGGAGCGAAAGTTTAATTTGGCATACTGTGCTAGTGGGGGTGAAGAGCCGTCCCAGCACAGGTGTACAAAGGGGTCAAGGAACCCTGAGAGGTCTGCAAGGGATCTGGAAAAAGGGAGGGAGAGGTGGAGGGACAGAAGGACCCCATAGGGGGCCATCCCTATGGGGGGGGCATCCTATGGGAGGGCCTGATGGGGCTAACACTAGTGCCCTATGTTTGCTGTTTCCCTTAGTTGGGTTTGATCTGGGCAGGGGAAGTGTATTTGAGTGTACCCCATCTCCTTTGTGGATGAAAGGAGGGTTCTCTCCAGGCCTGTACAACATCTGGGAGTATCCTGGGGCAGGTCCATCTATGGATGTGGTGATAGGGCAATCCAAACATATGCCACAAGTGGTTAGAAAGGGTTAAAGGGTTTTGTTGTCCCCTCCCTTGTACACCTCAGGAGTTTAGAGGAATGAGGTCCTTTGGTCTCCATCTGCAGGGCTGGGGGTGGGTCAGAGTTTCCCCCATTACTCAGCCATGTGAGGTTATCCTACCTCAGCTCTGGTGGGTGAAAGAAACAGGACTGCAGCAAGTAGAAGTGGGTGCTAAGTCCTGTGTGAAGAGGTAGTTTAAACATCTGAATGTCATAGTGGATACGTTACATCTGCATGTGTCCAAGCTGACTCAGGCTCTAGCGTGAACGGAGCCAGAGCGCATGTGAGAAGGCTTGTGGGCAAAAGAGAGAATGAATGCTAAGTCCCCTGGAGTAAAATTTGACTACAGAGTAGTTGTTTTGGGTGTTGAAGAAAGAGCACTTTGTGTGCCCATATATCACGGGCTTTAGGGTGAGCAATGCTGGAGGAAAAAGTTCAGTTTGTATCCAGCAGGGGCAGAAAAAGGAACTGAGGAGGATCAGGGTTGGGGTCATGCATATAGCCATGGGAGTGACTGGAGGGGGCGTTGGCTGCCAACCCTGCTCTGACAGGCAAGGGCTAAAGTTTCCAGCCAATTGTGCACTGCAGCACGTAGACACCTAATATTGAATGATGCCAGCAGCTCTTGAAGAGGAATGAAATGTTCAAAGCTCTTCTGCCCTCCTGTTATCTTGCCTGCATCACCTGTTTACCACAGCAAGGTTAATGGCGTTCTAGCAGGGCCAGTACAATAGATTGATACCACTTAACTGTGAATGGTTTCCATCCAACTTTTCTTTGTTATGTGTATGTTGGTGCTTTACAGCCAAGTTGTTCAGTTTCAGTAACATATGATTTCTAATAAATCCATTGGCCAGCTACTCAGTTAATATAATACATAAACACCTACAAACTGCATGCCCGAGGTATTCAACTGCAGATTTTATATATATATATTCATTTGTCTTACTCGCAGTACTGAGTCTTCCAAACATTGCAGCATAGCATCCAAATTTTGGAGATCATACTCTTGACCCTTTCCTGTAATATATCTTTGGTCATCCAAATAATTACAACCTCCATTCAGTCCCTTGAGGACCTCATCCATTGTTTTCTGAAACAGGGCACATGCCATTCTGATACTGAAAAAACCATCTGTTGCAATAAAATAAGCCCTTTTTTGTGCTGATTGTGAAATATTTGCATGATGCCAGATAAATCTCCATTTGTAGGTATGCACTGACCAAAACCAATTTATGGAAATACTGTCTATCACTAAGAGTATCAAACAAATCTTCAGTGCAAGTGTGATGGGTTGCACCACTGTAATGTGATCTATGTAACTTTCCTGTTCCCCTTTCCAATGTAATTGTGTAGTTTTAATGCAAAATATCCATTGCAAAGTCTTTTTTGAAAGCTCCTGACATCCTTTACATTATTGTCATGCAAAAACAAGAGTCCTTTGCACAGAGTCAGGTGTCACAGGACTTTTATTGTTTTGCTGTACACAGAATAACACAGCTACCCCTCTGGAAATTATTGTCATGGTAGAATGTTTCCTGTAGCATCATATATATGGACAGATATGAAACATATTTCACAGGGTTGAGGAGGGGACAGACAAACAGAGCTGTCTTCTTCCACGTGTCTGGGGATGGATGACAAAGTCTATGCAAATTAAGGTCCCTGGCTCACGATGGAAAGATCATGATAGAAATGATATAGTCACTTGGCTGAAGGTTGAAAACAGGAGAAAAAAAAAAGGGAGAAAAGGAGACACTTTGAACTGTTTGGGGCTTTTGGCCAGAGAACCTCCATCTTGAAACTATTCCATGACCTGTACCTGTCCAGAAGGCCAGAAGGACCAGTAGCCAGCTCGGTGGGCAAGATTCAGATGGACTATGACAGTGATTTGTAGCTTAGAATGTGTGTTTCTTTTTCTTTAGTAGTGATAGATGCCTTTACTAATTGATGAATTGTTTTTGCATTGATTTGCTATGCATGCATTAAAAATCACTTAAAATCATAGTTTAATCTAGCATTTATCTAAAGCTGTGTGTATTTTGGAGAGATAATGAGTGTGTAGATGCCTAACATAGAGCAAAGGTTAGTTGCATGTCAGTTTCTTTGTTAAATTCATGAATCAGAGTACATAAGTCTGCATTAGTCAGGGAAGGGTCCCAATCCATGCAGGAAAAAAGTTCCTGCTATGGCATCTAGAGGCTGGGTGTACTCACTGTGGGACCATCTGCTGAATGGGGGAGTACACTTAGACTTCCTGGGACTGATTACACACAAGAGACTGGTGTGGTCTGAGCCAGTAGTGGGGGTCCACCTAGCAAAGCAGTGTAAGTGGGGACTTGGGAATGGATGATAGGGGAGGCAGAATGGCACACCAGTCCAGACTGTGGGAAGAGAACATCACAGCAAGGTAGGGGATAGTCGTCTGTACATAAAACTGGATTGTCGCTTTGAAATCTCCCTGAATTTAGACTGAACCTTCCCACGCAGTGTGTGAAACTGGTGACAGGAATCCAAATGACCCAAATCAGCTTGAAATATCAGAATATAAGGTTCATCCTTAGACCTATAAATTCAGTCTTCATGTGTGTTGTCTTGGATAGATGGTTATTCTGTGTTGCTGGTTGTTGAACTGTGATACAGGTCAAGCGATGTGCCCTTATATCTGGCACTTCTTGAAAATAACATGACATGCCCCGAAAAGCTTCTCAGCATGAATGCAATGCTGAGTGCAATGGCCAAAAGGAAACTCCTTACCTTCCCATGCCCTCTATCTCACTGATTCATGCGATAAATGTCTCAGTTCACACTAAATTCCAGAAGATGATTTCTTTGTACTTTCCAGGGCTACTTCAGCAGTTTTTGTGGATGTAAGCTCTGATACAGAGAGCAATTTGGACTTGATGATTGCTTAATCCAGACACTAATTGCTCATGCAGGGCATCAGTTAATGTTTGTTCAAACTGACAATGGTCTGACAACTTCCTCAGAGCAGCAACAAACCAACTGTCCACTTCACTGGTATTACTGATGAAATCAGTATCATTCTGTTATCATCAATGGGAGAGGAGAAAAATGTTCCTGCCATGCTGTAGTAATGGTAATGTATGTGACGAGTCTGGGAATGGTTGGAGACAATAGGCCATATAACAGTGACACGCCTTTGGACCTACCATGATAATGAAATTTGTCTGAGTGGAATGGTGTTGCAGGTAACAAATTGGTCAAAACATTCTAGTACACCACCTTGGATTTGCAGTTGCCATTTAATTCAACAAACTTGTCCCCAAAATTGCCATTTTCTCTACTCTTCTGGGGCTTCATGCCCTCCTGGACGCCATTTCCACCACAGAAAAACTATTTCTTGTTACTGCAGTATCTGTGCTCAGCCTGCCTCTTTCTGCTGTGTGCCAGCATTTCAGGCTGCAGAATTCTTCATTTGGCTGCACTTGTGCTCTCTCCATTAGCCATAGTACATCAATGTAAGCTAATCTGTTTGCCTGTCTGCTTGCATGTGGTCAAACAATGCTGCCACCTACTTCTCCCTCTTTGTTTTCTTTGCTGGAGGTCTGGGCAGCAGTCTATTCCTTTGTCACCAATTCTCTCTCTCTAGCTGGCTCATTCATGCTGTCCTGGCAGCAAAAAGCAACAGTCTGTCACTTTGTGCCTCCAAGTGAACTTTTCCCCTCTTTTTTATGGTATTATTTGCCTTCCTTTCTTCTTCTTGTTCAGGGAAGAGGAGCACTGGGCATGCATGGGACAGAAATCCATATGTCCAAGCAGAGGAGATATAGACACACAGAAGCACAGTTAGACACAGCAAGCTGCCATGGAAACTTTAATAGTTCACACTGCAAAATTGAAATCAACACAAAACAGACTTTTTCTTTTACTGGGGAAAGGAGGAGTGCTCAAATATTTATAGGATCAGGATATCCAAGTGGCCTAGTCTGTGGAATAGTCTACCACCACAGCAGAATGAGAGGTTTTAGAGCCTGATTTTTAATCCAAACTTTTTGCAGGATGCCAGGGGACACTGTAACATGGTGGGGGGGGGATATGCATTTAAGCAGCTAAATCCTAGAGTGGCAAAACTACTCCATTTTGGTGAGTTGTGTGTTAAACTTGTGTATGAATGACTATACTACAGTGACTGCTATCCTACGACCTCTTATACTAAATAGGATAATATGAAACTATCTTAATTTTTTTAGTAATTTTGAAACCTTGGTTTATAATACTACATAATATTGTTCAAGGTCCTGACTGTTAGCGCTGAAAAGATTTTTTTTTTCTTAAGAGCAGCAATAAGAGGGCTGGTTACCCTAAAAGCACTTGATTATCATGTTGGTATCAGTATTGACATAAGTGGATTTAGTAATGTTGGCTAAATAATGTAGTTGTTTTCACAGTATTTTTTAAAATATGCTGTTTGACAGTGTCTTTTCTTATCCATTTTATTTATGTAGCCAGGTTAACAGCTCTGTCTTGAATATAATAACTATGCATTCTAAAAAGATGCTAAATTTTCACTAAACATAGATGGGGTAAAAATACTCTACAGCAGTGGTTTTCAAACTTTCTTCCTTGGCACCTAGTTGAAAAAAATCATTTGTGCCCATAACCCAAAAATTGCATCTGTCAGCAATGCATTCCAGTCTTTTGGTGGCAGCAGCAGGGGGTGCCACATTCCAGTCCCTGAGGGTCTGTACTGGGTCCTGACCCATGGTTTGAAAGCCACTGTTCTACAGAACCATGCAGGCCACAAATCCTCACCCACCAACTACAGAAATAATCATCTATCCCATGACTGAGTTATTAAAGTCTTCAGGTCATGATTTAAAGAGTTTAAGATACAGAGAGTCCATCAGCAAGTGAGCCACGTCCCACACTACAGTGGAAGGTGAAAACCCCCCAGAGCTCTAGCCAATGTATCCCAGGAGAATATTTCCTCCCAGCCTCAAATATGGCCATCATGTGAGTACATGGGCAAGTCTGACCAGCCAGTCACCCAAGAAAGAATTCTTTATAATAGCTCAGAGCCCGCCCTATCCAACCTTCCTTCTCAGGCCACTGGCATATTCACAACCAGGAGCCACAGAAGCAGATAAGACAGACAAAGTTTGATGAAAAGGAAATATCATCTCCATATGATACCATGAGAATGAGATACCAAGAGTATGTCTACTCTCAAGGCTCTGTTAAGTCAACTTAGCAAGCTTGACTTTAAGTTGACTTAAAGTTGACCTTGTTAAGTCAACTTAGAGCATCTACATTGAAAACTCCTGTCAACTGCCTGCGTCCACACTGGCAGGTGCTGGGTTGACATGTCCTGATGTCCAGGAACTCTGGGAGGGAGTCTGAAGGCCAATTAAATTGGCTTAAGTGCTATTCCCTGTCTACACTGGCTTAAGTTGACTTAATAAGGTTGACTTAGGCCTTACATTGACCTTAAGAGGTGGTGGTGTTAAGTCGACCTAAGGAAGCACTTAGGTTGACTTAATTAAAGCCCAGTGTGGCTGCGGGAGTCTGTAGGTTGACTTAGCTTCCTTAAGTTGACCGAGGCTCCAGTGTAGACACACCCCAAGATATTAAATGTTTTGCCCAGAGTTACAGAGTGAGTTTCTTGGAGCTCATATCTCATTTCAATATCTTCACAACGAGCCCATACTTCTTTTCTGGGTTTCTCATTTTGTCTGAGATGGTTCAGATATCTCTGGAAATAATCCTTGTGGTTGCTAATGATTTTCTCATTGAAGAATGCCAAATGTACAGTAAGCAATGTCATTCAAATATACCATTGCCTAAATGTTCCCTTAATGGCTACATTGTTTTCCTTAGGAATGAAATAGAGAATAGATCTGGTTTATTTGTTTTTGCTTCTTTTTACAAATGATCATATAGTAAAGGTGAAGGAGACCCTGTTTTCTAACATAGCAAAGCATTTGTTTTACTATTTAATTCTTTGGTGCTGGCTCTCCTGAGGCCCCTGCTGCTGCTATGAGCTAATGCAAATTATATCAGGAAATCCAAGGGGCTTAGTAGATTCTGAATATTAATTCAAGATGTTTTTCAAACTGTGTAAAAAGTATCAGCCCCACAATCCAAAGCAGATGCAAACAATGTTAAATGAATAGCTGTGCTGTATTTTTATCTGGATGACATCCACAAAAATGGGCTTTTCAACCAAGTTAATTTAACTCATGGTTCTGATATACAAGCTTACCATGAATTCAAAGTGGGCTGGACTCATTACAGTATTTACTCCTGTGTACAGGGGATCTCCAAAATCACAATATGGGAGTGTGTTCTTCCTTTTGCCGAGTGGGAATGCCTTTTTCTGATGCCACATATGGACTGTTCCATTTGGGAGGAAGACTACTCCTGTTTTTAAACAAGCAGAATAAGACATAGGACATCAACATTGAGTTTTGTGCTTTGCTAAAGACTTTTCCTATAACCATGGGCAAATCTCTCAATCCCTCTACACAACTGTTCCACACTGTAGGAATCATGGCAACTGACCTGCCTGGAGGGTACCTCCTGCTGGTGATACTGGGGGATTAGCCTCAGCTGGTCCTCCTCCAGGCAGTTGATGCATCACCTTCTACATGTAGGACTCAACGCTGAGTCCCTCCTTGGGTCTTGGCCCTCTGGCCAAGCCCATCAGTTCTCCCCTTTCAGGGTATGTGCGTACAAAATAGTCCATAGCCCTGGCCCCCAGGCAGGATGGGCAGGCCCAAGAATCAGTAGCCCTGGCCCCTAGACGGGGTGGGCAAGCACAAAGTCAGTCGTCCTGGCCCCTGAGCAGGGCGGGCAAACACAAGAGTCAGTAGCCCCGGCCCCCAGGCGGGGAAGGCAGGAACAAAGGTCAGTAGCCCGGATTTGGGCTTGGTAGCCAGCCCAGACATACAAGAACGCTCCTTGAGCCGCTCAATGGCCCTGTTGTGAAGGTCAAGCAATCCACATCTCAGCCCAGGGCTCTGCCAGTGAATGAGGGGTGAGTCACTGAGTCTGTGGGGCTCCTGCTGCAACACACTGACACAGGTCTGTTGTGCAAGCAGTCACACAGCAGTCCCCTATCCCTGGACTACTCCCTCCCCCTCTGGGCCTGGGTACATGGTTCCAGAGTGGGTATAGGCCTTCAGTATCTTCTGGATAGATCTCCCGTGGGATCTCAACAAACCCCCTCTGTGTCAATAGGCAGCAGGTCTTGGAACTCCTCTGGTCTGTTGGCGGCAGAGGGCAACTCCTCCAGGTCTCAGGGTCCAGCCCCTGCTGGGAGCTCCTGCTCGGCTGAAGGGAGTTCCTGATTGCAGGGGTGGTAGGTGTCTGTGTTCTCAGCTTCTCCCATCTCCAGGCCAGCCTCAATGCAGGGCAACCGGTCACAGCCCCTGTGGGCCATAGGTGCCCTATCCAGTCTGCAGCCTCAGGGATCCCCTCCTGGTTTCTGGGCTCAGGCAAGCTCGGTAGTCCATCAGGCGCCCTAGCCTGAGAGGATGGGGTTAGCTGTCTGGGTGGGGCCCGGTCTCATCGGGAGGCTGGGCTTTTATATTTTCTGTTCCTATCTTGATTCCGCCCCTCTGCTTCCAGGACCAGAGCCTTGCAGTTCCTAAGTCTGGCCAGAAGGGACTTTCAGGCCCTTTCTCAGACCCTGGTCCCAAGGGAGGCCACAATTCCCTGCTACACAAACATACACATATGAAGAGCAATATATCCTTTTTCTTGTCTAGCCAGTAACAGACAATTCCTGTCCCAAAAAGTTGACATGTATATGTATAGCATCAAAAGCATTGGCAGCCCTGATCTCATCTGTGGCCTCCAGACACAATGTTAATACAAAGAGTAAATAATACTTACAATGGGAACCATTAGAAAATTCCTACAACTCTGTAATAACATCAGAGTGTCTCCTATCTTAACGTAACGTGAAACCCTTGGATGTGTTGTCAACAGCGGGAACTGAACCCCAGATTTCTGGCACTAAAAGACTAAGCTGCTGTTGCCCAAGTTAAACCGCCTAAGTCTTAAGGCACTGCAGGAACTTAAACTGCTCCATGGTCCCATCCCTAAAAGTTGATAGAGAAAGATATGTTTACACTGTGGGCTCCTGGGCAGCTGATGCAATGGAATTGGACCTACTCAATCAATCCCAAATGCCCTTTTTGGTAGATGCTGATAATCCACCTCCCCCAAAAAGGAGTAAGGCTATGTGAATGGCCAGGCATTGCCCATCAATTTAGCACCATGACTATGCGGTGGTATGTTAACATAAGAACATCTCCTGTCAACCAACAGTGACAATGTAGACCAGGTCTAAGTGTAGGAAGATCTTGTGGTGACTGTATGTTCTTTAAATGCTGAGTGTTTTCATGGAACCCACTCAGTTGAGTGTTGCCTCTACTTCTCTGAAAGTTGCAGTGATGTGACAAAACCATTTCTAGAGGTGACCCAGACCCCTTGCTTGCTACTTGGAATGTATGTACCAGTCTAGAAAAAACCCATACCACCCTGCAGTTCCTCAAGGACACACCCATGACTGCTTGGTGACATCACTAGCAATTGCCCCATTGCTCTGTATACAGAATTATAAATGTTGAAATCACATATTATCCCTTCTGAGAGGGTGGAGGTAGCAGCATGATATATTATGAATTTATATGGCTACAACAATGGAGAGGGATATCCTTTTTTCTCCTAGAAACTATAGTTCTTTGCTTTTGGAGACTAGAAGGCACATGGATTTTCTATGAGTTACTGGCAATGAAGGCAATTTGCTATGGAATTGAATTCTGTATTTCTAAAAATATAGAATCAAGCCCAGTATTAGTGGTTATATCATTTATGAATATGAAATTGGTTTCATAACAGAACTGTATTGTAAAGACAGGGGTTTAATGTTGTTTCAGTCTGGCTGTCAATGGTAACCAGCCAGCCTTTTGTTGTTTGTGGATGCTAAGTAATGCGTAACATTGCCACCCATGAATTTAAACTAATCAGCACTATCATTTGTCTATTTTACAACTGGCCATAAACAATTTATTTATAGACTATGAGAATAGTAATGTATCTCTCATTTCTCCTGTTCTGAGAAATAATGAAAGGCAAAACCAGTGTTCAAATAGTGATCAATTAGTTATGCAGTGCTGCTGAAAAAACAAAAAAAGCAAGTGTCATTCAAGTTTATAATAGCAACTGGAGTGTCATATATAATTCAGCACTAGTGAGGCCTCCTCTCAAGGACTATGTCCAGTTTCGGGCACTACACCTTATTAAATGTGAACAAACTGCAGAGTCCAGAGAAGAGCTACAAAAATAAGAGATTTACAAAACATGACCTGTAGAGGGAATGGTTGAAAGAACTGGGCAGTTTTAATCTACAGAAGAGAAGACTGAGAAGAGACCTGATAACCTTCTTCAATTGTGTAAAAGGTTGCTATAAGCAGGGCAGTGATCAATTCATATGCACCAGTGGTAGCTTATGAAATAATTAGCTCAGTTTTCACTAAGGGAGATTCAGGCTATATTAGTGAAAAACTTTCAAACAACTCAAGTTGTCATTATCACTGGAGGATTTTAAGAACAGGTTAGACAAACACCGATGTACTTAATCCTTCTTCTGCTTCAGGGATGGACTAGATTACATTGTGAAGCCCATGACAGCTTTACTTTTCTATTATTCTTAAAATTTAAAAAGTGGCACTTCAGAGCAAAAAATCAGCAGGAAAAAAGGTGGTCTTGTGGTTCAGGTGCTGGAGTGATTCATAGATTTGATATATCTTAACTAATTAACTCAGGGGTTGCCAAACTTATGGAACTCAAGAGCCAGCCACACAGGTTGACTATTAAATCTTTGAGAGCCGCACTGAGGCATATAGCCATATACTTTTACCTACTAAATTGATTTGGCTAACGTTGTTCCGCAAGCCACACTTTTTCATTCAAGAGCCACATGTGGCTCCTGAGCCACAGTTTGACCACGCGTGAATTAGCTGATCAAAATATTCTCATTAAAAATAATTTTAGCAAAAGAAATGGATTCCTGTCAAATGAAATCTTTGGTGGAAATTTTCTTATAAATTCATGGTTTTATTGCAAACTGTTTTCAGAAATGAAAATGTTTCATCAAACTTTGAAATGTTTTAACCAGAAATTATTCTGAATATTAAAAAGTTACAAGAAATCAAAGTATTTTTAAAACAACAACAACAACAAAACTGTTTCCTGAAGCTTATTTTTAAATTTATTTTCAGTTTTTGATTTTTCAGTGAAAATCTGGATAAATGTTACCAGGAAATTTTGATAAAAATTGGGAGTGGAATGAAAAAAAAGAAATTTTCCATGAAGAATTTTTAAAATTACGTTAGTTCTAGAAGGCCTAGAGGTTAGGGTACTGGCTGAGGCAATGGGAGACCCAGATTCAATTCCCTACTCCACTATCGACTTTCTGGGTGACCTAAGGCTAGTTACTTTGCTTCTCTGTGCCTCACTTTCTCATCTGGAAAATAGGTATCTGTAGCAAAGTGGATGGGGTAAGCCTCTCGGCTGCAAAGGCCTCAACCCCCACTTGCCTGGGCAGAAGCAAACCTGGCCAGCAGAACCTTGACAGTAGGGAAAGGGTAGTTGGAGGTTTAACCCAGGCCTCCAGGAATATCCTCCTCAATGTGCAAAAATCAGGGCAATCTGCAAAACCAGGAACCAAAGTCCCAAACCACTGATGAGCAGGACTTAAACCAGCAGGGCATGGGCCCTGGATCTCTGGCCAACAGCACAGCCAGAAGGGGCCTGATCTGGCCCTGAGCCACTTCCAGCAAGAGGTGGAGGCTCGGCAATTGCTCCGGCCACATGCTAACAGCGGCATGGGCCCAGTCCAGCTTCGAGCCTCCTGCAATAAGCTCAGAGCTGGAGACGGTCTGTCCAGCCTTTCACAAATGACTGGAGCCCATCTGCAAGCAGCAGCTTCTTAGAAATGGCTCCAGCTGCTTGTGAGAAGCCGCAGGACCCATCTCCCTCTTCGAGCCTCTTGCAGGAGGCTCGAAGCTGGATCGAGCACCTGCTACTGCCGGCAAGCAGCAGTGGCCAGATCAGGTCCCAGAGCAGGATCAGGGCAGCAGGTGGTGGGAGTGGGCCCCCGGTTCTGGCCCCCCTCCAGTAATGCCCCTGCTCCCAATCTGTAATACATCATCCTTCTGATTCCCCACAATGGACAATGAAAAGCATAACAAAATAGAAACAGCCGCTTTACTGCACATCAACTCCTCTGGTCCCCATCTAGCCACTGGGGCTATGTCTACACTAGAAAATTGTCCACATTAAGGAGGCTTAATCTGGACTAATTTGGTCCATGTCTTCACGAGGCTTTGGCAAAGCTTAATTCGAATTAAGCAGTTAGTTTGAATTTTAGTTTGAACTAGTGCACTGCAGTCATGCTAGTTCAAACTAAATAACTTTGAATTAACTGGTTAGTTCAAACTAATCACAGTTTTTAGTTCAAATTAACTTTTAGTTTGAAATAGCTGCACTTTTTTAGTTTGAACTAAAAAGTTAGTTCAAACTAAAAAATACAGCAAGTTCAAACAAAAAAGCCGCAGTTAGTTCAAACCAACATGAGATTAGTTCAAACTAACCCAGAACTACGTAGTTCGGACTAAGCAAGTCCGAACTAAGCTTTCAGATGTAGACATAGCTTGGGTGTCTTAAAGAAATTGGTTCTCCTGACCCCAAAGGGCCAGTCACATTACCCAGAAGAACATAGGCTTGTGTCTTATCCAAAATACAATGCTGCCAGCCAATCCTTTAGTAACTAAAACTAAAGGTTTAATATAAAAGGAAAAGAAACAAAATGAGCGATGTTAAAGGTTCAGAGTGAGCCACATACATACAAATGATTTAGAGTCCATATAAAGCAAGTCCTTGAAAAATCTGGAGTTTGCAGTTTAGTCTAATTCCTCTGGTAGACACCCAGCATTTGGGTGGGTCTCAGTCCTTTGTCCAGTCACAGACGACTAGTTCCAGGGATAGGCATTGGTTGTATACTGGAGATTGAAGAGAAAATGGAGTTGGGGCTGCTGCCTTTTATCACCTCTGGCCTTCCTCATGCTATGTGGAGTTTTTTTTTTTTTTTTGCAAATCAAAATGGAATTGAGTCACATGGGAAAGTCCTACTGGCTCAGCAGTTTTCTCCCTGGGCTCGCTGTACCTGGGAGCTTCCTTAATGGGCCATTAAAGAGACAATAGATTGTAGAGGTCCAGTCTGGCAGTGTCTCAGGATCCAATAGCTTGAAACACAAATAGAATAAAACTATTCCTAATTTCTAATACAGCTATGACACCTACATATAAACAATAAAATCATTCCTAGCTGATAACAACCTTTCCATTGGTACTAAATATTGCATATCACATATGGATTATGACAAATATGAAATTTTAGTATGAAAAATAATCATAAATGGTCCCCTAAATCTGGACAGTGCCATAAGAGGCACTGATTACCTCAGGCCAGAAGGGCTATGAGGGAACAGTTGCTTCCCTCACTGAAGGGACTATATAAGCAGCCAGAGGGAAACCAGGGGAGAGATATACCTTGGGCAGAGAGTAGGAGCTTGGCTTCTTAGTTTGTTCCTGAGCCAGACAGGTGAACAGCCCACAGTCTCAGACCAAGCAGGTCTGATCTGGAAGCAAGAAGTGAATTTAAGTAAATAAATAAAGTAGCACAGGTGATCGCATTGTGGTGACATCTCCGAGTACAGTTATATAAGATGTGGGGTGACCATCCAGAAGACTTGGAAGGACAGGGAGGCTAGTGGTAATTCACTACTGTATCATAAAGCTTCCTTATCCACTAGGACTGTTGTGAGGATAAATACCTGAAAAATTGTGTAGCACTTTGAGTTCTATTGAAAAATGAGTGCTGCATAAAAAATGGGCAGTATTTGTTGTTAATAAGAAAATTATTAATACAACTGAGATTGGTAAATAGATACCAGTGTGGAGATGCAGACATAAAAAGGATTTCCCAAAGTCACCTAGTGAGTCAGCAGCTGAGCTGATGGGAGAATGGAAGTGTTCTTGACTTCAAGTCCTGTCACCAAACTCTTGACCCTTATCTTTCCTTACAGGCCAGCAATGTTGAACTAAAACCATGAGCCATGATTTTTTAACTTAGGTGTCTGACTTCAGGAATTGGCATTGATAGTCTCCTAAATAAACTTGACCTGATATTTCAGACATACCTACTGCAACAGAAACCTCTTGACAAAGGATTCTCTCTTCTTTGCAAACAACTCTAATCTCAGCCCTGACAAACTCATTACACCAAACACCATGCTTGGCAGGATATTTACCAATAAAGAATAATATGTAAAATAACTGGAGAAAGTTGTTAAGATTCATAATCTTTGTGAGATGTATGTGTAGGTAATATTTAAGAAATAATGAATTAGTATTTAAATTATGATTTATGGGCCAGGAGTAAAAAGTAAAGAGTAGTCACCAGGATGTCCCAGTAATATCCAAAATAAGCAAGGCAGCACTGTCACCTCACCTTTCTGCTGATGATGCCATGGAAGACTTAGTTGTTTAATCACGCACAGTACTAAGACTTTCAATGGGAAATCGTCAGAGGCAACAACAAACAATGGAAATCACTTAAATATATCAAAAAGAAACTTCACAACATAGGAATCTACCCTATCTATAAATAGCAAAAAAAGACATTTTTCAGCATAACAGAGAGGGGAAGGACAGTCTTGCACTCATTCACTGAGGAAACCACTTCGGCCAATGATTTGAAGATGGAGAATACAGATGAATGGGAGAAAAATAAATACAGGGAAGTATAAGTCATAGGACCAGACCAGAGTGTTACAGCAAATCAGTGCAGTTGTTTAGATTCAAACAGTGGAGAACAGCACATCGGAGGGAGGTGAGGGAAGAAGGAAAGTAAAATTACCTGTTGTAATGGGGGAAAAAAGCCTTAGTCGCTATTTAGACCTAAGTTGATGGTATCAAATCTGCATATGAATTCCAGTTCTGCCGTTTCTTTTTAAAGCTGTCCTATTCGGGTGGCGAGGGATCTGGAAATTCTGTGAGTAGCCAGTGTCAGGGCCTGGGTATCATAAAGGGTATTCTAAGGGCCTTCAGGTTTACAGTGCTCCTATTGCTAACTGGTAATGCGAACTCAGGACTGGCACCACCAAGAGGAGAGAGCTTGAGTGGTTGAAAGACGAGTGGTGGTAAGGAACAGACACCCAGCTACCAGAAGTCAGAATCTCTCTAACTGGGGGCAAGGAGGAACAGGGTGACTTTCAGTCCTGGGTACCCTGAGAATAGACCCACCCACAAATAGGCAATTCCTATTAATTTCAGTGGGTACATGGGTGCTTAGCACCTCTTAATATCAGACTACTTTTCATTAAAGGTGCTAGCAAAATCTGTGGGGGCTCCTTGCATTGATTTTGAGGAGCCTTGGACTGAGTCCTAAGTGCCTAAATATGGATTTAAGTGCATAGCTTCAAGAACTTACGTATGAAAAGTTTAGCTGCGTATCACTAGTTATATATTGGACTGTAGGACTTGGCAAAGACAAGATGACATAATCAGCCCAAGACATTAACATTCAATGCTGTAGCCTGACACCCTTGCTCACAGTGGGTACGTCTACACTGCAGCCTTAGGTTTACTTAAGGAAGATAAAGTTGACCTACAGGCTCCTGTGGCTACATCAGGCCTTTATTAGGTTGACTTAAGTGCTTGCTTAAGTCAACTTAATAACACTACCTCTTAAGGTCGACGAAATGCTTAAACTGACCTTATTAAATTGACTTGATCTAATGGAGATGGGGAAAGCCCTTTAATTGACCTAATTTGCCTCCAGGCCACCTCCCAGAGTTCCTGGGTCATCAGGAAGGGTGCTGTGATAATATTCTGTTTTAAAGGAGTGGCTGGGGGAGGGAGGCACTTCTCTGGTGCAAATTGGGACAGGTACCCACAATGCACCACTCCTCTGTCGATCTAGCACCTGCCAGCATGGACACAGGCAGTCGACAGGGATCTGTGTCTGCCATGAGTATGGATTTTTTCACACCTCTGATTGACATATCTATGCTGACAAAACTTTGCTGTGTACACATGACCTTTGAGGCAAGGCCTCTCAAAATACATGGCACTACTGATGGTTTTTAACACTTAGTTTGTACAGTTGTGTCAGATTCTTGGCCTAATGTAATACATGAAGATGGGTGTCCAGTGTCTGTGCTTTAGGAATAATCTAAAGGAAACTGCTCATTGAGATTTTTCTGATGTTCCAATGTTTGCATGTTTAGAAATGTTTTTTTGAAAATTAAACAAAAGGAATCACTTGTTCTTTTTTCCCCTCTTCAGTGCAGCTTGAAACACTGCTTTTGTGACCTCAGACATCTTTTGTTATTTCAAAGCCCAAAACATAAGATGAGGTTCTCTTTCCCTGCATAAAGTAAAACATTCCCATTTTAGTCATCAGTGAGGCTATTTGACATTTTATGCAAACCATGGGCAGAAGTCAGGGGTAAAAAATATTCTCTTACTTTTAATAGATTCAAAAGATTGTCTTCCATGTGTTGGAATGTTATGTCTGAAAGGTGAGTGAATTTTGAATAGCTGGATGGCCTTCCCAAAATGTTCCTGGATGGGAACATTTTCTTTTTTGATAATTTTCCACTATCGCATTTTGCTAAGATGAGATGATGATCATATAGTTGATACTTGGGATATTGATTCATAGAAGAGATTCCTGCATTCGTTGGAGAGTTCAGTACTAACTGACTTCAGATGCTGCACACAATTAGATTTCTGATGAAACCAGTTTTAAATATTTTCCCTCAACAAGTTTTAACTAGGGAACAGTGAATTTCTTGGGGTTTGAGAAAGGGAAAACCTCTCATACTAGAGTCCTAGAGCTAAAGCACAACAGAACTGAGTCAAAAGTGCAAGCTATGGGCTGTGTTCCATTTTAGCTTGAAAGGATAATTGGGACAGGATATAGTCTGTGATTCTGTGCTATCTATGGATTCATTGACTGAGTGGAATGAACACACACACACACACACACACACACACACACACACACACACACACACAGAAAAGGAGCACAGTGATGATGGACTTGTGACTACTGCTGGAGGGAAAGATCTATCTATCTGTTTATATGGCTCCCACATCCAAACGCCTCACAATTGATCTTCACAGTATCCTTGTGAGTTAGGGAAACTCTGTCCTCTTTTTGCAGTGGGGAAGCTGAGGCAGATATAGACTAAATAACTTGCCTAGGGACATGAGGAAGACTGTGGCTGAGCTGGAAACTGGATTTAGTTCTGAATTAGAGCTTGCTGGGAAAATGTAATCTCCCTCATGTTTAAAAAAAAAAGGATGTGTTTTCATTGGAGGAAAAATGCCATTTTGGGGGAACAGACATTGAATTTTTGGCAGTGTTCCAGGGCTGCCCAACTCCCCAGATAAATGGCTTCTGGGGTGACCAGGAAGCTCTAGAGCAGCTGGCTAGGAAGGGTGGGGAGAACAGGGTGGTAAGAAACCCTTGTCAAGTATCAACCAAACCACCCTAGTTTTTGCAGAGTGTTTGGATTCATTTGAAATCACCATTTTCCAAAGAAACATAGTTGGCAATAGTTCTAAACCAGTGATCTGTCCAGCAAACAACCCTTCCTGTCATGCACTCTCTTATGACTCCACCCATTAACTTGGCCTGGAGCAAAAAGTAGAGCTAACATACATGAGAAGTAATTCTTCCACTCTATGCCGCCCTGATTAGGCCTCAGCCAGAGTATTCTGTCCGGTTCTGAGCACCTCATTTCAGGAAAGATATGGACAAATTGGAGAAAGTCCAGGGAAGAGCAACAAGAATGACTAAAGTTCTGGAACATTTGACTTATGAGGGAAGATTGAAAGAGCTGGGTTTGTTTAGTCTGGAAAACAGGAGGCTAAGAGGGGACATGATAACAGTTTTCACGTACCTAAAAATCTGTTATGAGGAGGAGGGAGAAAAATTGCTTTCCGTAACTGTTGATGATAGGACAAGAAGCAATGGGCTTAAATTATATCAAGGGAAGTTTAGGTTGGACAATAGTAAAAAAATCCTGACTTTCAAGGTGATTCACCACTGGAATAAGTTGGCTAGGCAAGCTGTGCAATCTCCATCATTGGACATTTTTAGGACCACGTTAGACAAACACCTGCCATGGACGGTTTAAGAGGGTACTTGGTTCTGCCTTGAGTGCAGGTGGCTGGACTCAAGGACCTCTCATGGTCCTTTCAGGTTCCTATGCTTCTATGATTTTTTTTTTCAATTTTTCATTATCTTTTTCCCCTGTCACCCTTTCTATCCCTTCTTCCTTTCAAGTCTCTCTAGATTTTCATTCTGCTCCATTTTTAAAACTTTTTTATTGTATTATCCCTCTGCCATTTCTTTCTGCTCCTCTTTTTGTAAGTAGAATGCAAAGCAAATAAAACCTGATTTCAGATAAGACTTTCTGACTTATGATGCTTGACAGAGTCATTTCAAAATGACCCAAAATGGGTTTTCCTTCCCTGGCTTTAGGAGGTCCCTGAGATATTGCTTTGGAACAGAATGACACATTAATCAATAGCAAGAGATTGGGCTTTGAGGGACTCCTTTCCCATACACCAAACAAGCTAACCCAGAGATGATGTGTGAAAGTTGAATTTGCCTTCAGAGTGTGTGTAAAGTTTAGTGGCCACATCCGAAAAATGCATATCGACTGTGAGGGAAACTCTAAGTGTGTCCTTTCTTGTTTAGCTGTGCATCCATAATCTAAATCAAAACTTACACACAGTGAAAATTTCTTATTGCACTTTGTTTATGAGAAACAGTGTATAGTTGTTCATTGGTTACACTTTTATTGACATTCCTCTCTTTCTGAAACATTATACATATATTCATGCTAGTCTGTATCCTACATCACGCTCTTACTGAAAGTCAAGATTCTTTGTTTCTTTTCCCACATTTGTCAATGAATCATTTTAGGGTAGTCATCTATCTTGTCTGTACTTCAGTTTTTACCCACCTAAGGGCTTTGCATAAAAGATGCAACATAACATGCACATACTTCTTATAGCATTTTTGCCCTAATCATCTGGGGCCTACAGTAACTTAAGCATTATCTTTCTCAAAATCTTTATATTGCTTAATTTATATTAATTAATTAATATGCAACAGGTTTAAATTAAAGAAAAGGAAGTATTTCTTCTCACAATACACAGTCGACCTTGCCATAGGATATTGTGAGGGCCAAGACTATAGCAGGATTCAAAAGACAACTAGGTAAGTTCATGGAGAATAGATCCACCAATGGCTATTAACCAGATGGGCACTGATTCCTGTTTGCCAGAAGCTGAGAATAGGTGATAGGATGGTCACTTGCTCACCTGTACTGTTATTCCCACAGAAGCACCTGGTATTGACCACTGTCAGAAAACATGATATAAGGATAGATGGACCATTGGCCTGACCCTGTGTGACCTTTCTTATGTTCTATTCTCAATCTTTTTTTTTTCCTAGCATGCATTGTGTCTCATGCATCCAAACTGCATCTGTGTTTTATACCAGTGGACAATGTTCACTGTTAATGATAAATATTCCTGACATATGCTAACACTAATATCTATCCATATGTGGTGAACTGGAAGACTGATGCTAAAGGCTCAAACTCAAATGCACAGGTACCTAGTGTAACTGCTACAAATGATAAGCAACTAATGGTATTCCTGGATGTTGTTGGGCATGCATGTAATTACATATAACCTTATTGGTTATTATAAAATTAGTCAGAAGAGCAACTGAAGAAGCTAGGTTTTAATATTTCTTCACTGGAGGGACTGGATATCACAGGAGAAAATCTCCATATTACAGAGCCTTTCACTAGTAGGTCACTGACAGTTTAAGTCCATTCATGTGTGTTGGCCCATCTGAAGTGGGAACAGGTGGACACATTACAGAACCACTGGCATCTTTAGGGCTGAATCCTGCACAGCTCCCTAAACTAACACTGATTTCAGGGTGCTCAGGCACCTCATGGCAGGGCCAGCTCTAGCAATGAGCCAGTGTGGCACTGGCTTGGGGTGCCAAAGTGTAGGAGCACCAGGGGCAGGGCAGACCAGCCCAGAAGCTGGAAGTTGTGCTCCTGACCCTCCTCTGAGCCAGCCACTCCACCTCTGCCCTTGGGGGCGGAGAAGGTCAGTCCATGGATTGGACTCTGCTCTCTCGCTTCACTTGTGGGCTGGCCCTCCCTGCCCTTAAGGAGGAACAGCCAGCCCAGGGGAGGGGCAGGAGAACAGAGCCTGGTTTCTGGGCTGGCCTGCTCCATGCCTTAGACTGGCTGTTCCCCATCCTGGGGGTGGAGTGATCCAGCCCAGAACAGAGGCTGGGGTCCACGCCCCCCACCTCCAGGCGCATTCACACTAGATAGGGTTGAGCCATTAGTGAACAATCTCAGTAAAGAAACCAAGTGCTGAATCAACTGTGGCTGATCTGGTGGTACCTCCAGATTAAGGAGAAGGTACACTGGAAAAGTGACATGGGGGCCAAATGTGAAACTTGAGCTGTTATGCTATGTTTACACAGCAAAGAAAAACACGTGACTGGCCTACGCCAATTGATTCAGGGTCATGGGGCTTGGGCTGCAGGACTATTTCATTGCTGTGTAGACACATCGTAACAGTCCAAGCATTGGCTAGCACAGATCAGCTGTGGGTGTCTAGTTGCCGTGTAGACATACCCTTACTGACTAGACTGTACCTGTCCAAAGAATAGAGTAACTAGAGAACTGAACATTTAGGGTTGCTAGTTCATTATCTGTCACAAGTACTTAAAGTATACTATATATATTAAAAGGAAAACATGTTACTCTTCATTTTGGTCCATTTTATTAAAGCTCTTGGATAAAGATACATTCATCAGATTCTTCATGCTCTGCACTGATGTGAATTTGTTTAGCATTTGCTAAACACTGATTCAGTAATTCCTAAAGTGCTTGGATCTGACAATGCAATATGATTGACAGCCATTGAAGTGCTCTGTACCTTGCCTTATTGGGGTGGGAGGGAGGGAATGCATTTCTGATGAGAACTGGAAATTAACTAGAAAAAAAAATCACAGAGCTACCACTTGATTACCATTGGCTCAAGCAATATTTCTTTTCAGAAGGATTGTTTAATCATGTGCTGAGCCTGGAAGACCTATCCTATTAAATAAAAGCGGCATGAGACAGTATGAAAAGTCCATCTCTCCAGCATGAAAATTCAGTTCTGCTTAGAGCTCTGCTGGTGTCTAAGTGAATTTGCACTGATGACGCCAATGGCTTGTCAGATCAGAATTGGTCTTTCATCCCTGTCCCTGTCTTTCTTATCATATCATCTATTTTTCAGGAATTGTAAATGATTATTTCACTTCTGCAGATGGCACTAAGGCTATTTTTTTTTTTTTGCAGGGGTAGAACTTAAAAAAAAGCCCACCCCAGACGCATTGTTTTGAAGGCCCAGATAACACATCACATCACAAACTCAGCTCATTATTATGCATTATCTACTGCTGTTTGCTGCAATGCAATATTTACACATTGGCATTAAGGCAGGAGACAGTCCTCGTTATGCGGCACAGCCACCGCTGATAAATCGACACAATGGTTTTTCAGAAACATGAAGAATTGAAAATGGTTCATCAGGGGATTGAAAGCACTATGAATTCTTTATATCTAACAGTTGGCCTGCACTGACCCAAAGGATATTAGATTTCTTAGGAGCAAACAGGCTAGGCTGAAATGTACTTAGAAAGCTCTATCTCAGCGGATTGCAGTGGCTGGCCCCCCATCATCACTGGCCTTTTCCAAACAGAGCTCCATCTCCCTCTGTGCAACCCTTGCTCCCTTGCCTTATGCCTCCTGCTAGTTGCCTTGCCTCTTTCATGCTGGCTTTCTGTAGGCCACACGCAGGGATTGGGAGGGGTAACTGAGGGTAATAGTGGATGCTGGTGGAGGTTGCTCCCAAGCCCTGGATTTTATATCCATGTCGCTAGGATTGTTTTTACAGCTGGCAGGCCAGAGTGACCTTTGGCTGCCTCTTCTCATTTCTCTTGACTCCTTCCTCAGGAGTCCCTGTCAAGTCTGCTTCTATTGCAGCCATACAAAGGGATGCGCTGAGGTTTTTGCGACAGCCTGCAAGGCAGCCAGCTCTGACCTGACACTAAGAAGAAGAACATGATACAGAAGAGCTGCCCAATGGTCGAGCACCCAGCACATCAGGCTGCTCTGGCAACATTGTGGCTTTGCCCAGGCGCTGACCTATCAGTGGTCAATCAGACTTTAGCCAAATAAAGCAGAGTCCTTTAAGTGAGTGTTGCCTCAGAGGCAAAATGTTGGCAAGTCTTCTAAGGATCCTATATATGCAGAGAGATAAAGAGAGACAGACTCTACCTTGTAGGCACTACAATACATATGGTGATAACAAGAAATTCCTGACTCTTCTGTACCACTTTCTGGGATCTCAAAGCACTTTGCCAATGGAAATTAGTTAAGCCTCTCAACACCTTTCTGCAGTAGTTACGTACTGACGTTAACCCTATTTTGTTTTCCATTGGGAATCAGGCACAGAATCCATTGAGTTACCCAAGCTAGTAGTTGAAGCCCTCCAGCCTCTCTGTCCTGTGATCTAGCCATTAGAATATACAACTTTCCATTCAACTGTGTCTTCTCCCCACTTTCTGCAGACTCCCCAGAGTGATGCCTTGTCTTTCTATCCCTTCTAGTCCCACAGAGCGCCTCCATTTCTTGCTTCTTAAAAAAGCCCCATTAACTGAATAAGAGAGAGCTGGGTGGGGTTTTTCAACCCAGAGGCCAGCCAAGCTGCTTCTCACACTGACTATTGCTGTTTCCTAGAGAGCTGCTTGATGCTGAGCATGGTCTCTGAAGAGCTCTCCCCGGCCTGCCGTTGGGACCTAAACTCAGATTCCTTGAGTGACAGCATAGTGCACGGTGCTTCCATCGCTGTTCTAGAGTCACCCTTTGTCTGAAGGATAATTAGAATAATGTGGGGGTGGGTAGAGAAGAGAAGAGAATTCAAGAGGATGAAAGGCTGTCAGATAATTGAGACAATCTTTAATTGAACTGTGCTTTCACTGACTGCTACACACAAAGAGCTTCATTGCACCGTTGCTGTGGAAACCTTAACTTTGAGTTTCCTGAAGAACGTAGACTTCAGTGTTTCATTATCACAAAGAGCTCTTTCATAGGTAGCCGGCACAACAGTGGAGTGGAAAGATTTAGTCTTTTTAGACTAAGGTGACAGTGTAGCCCACAAAAAGTTTTTATTTGCCTGGTGTCCCAGTTGGTTTTAGATAATAGGGCAATTCCAGGAATGGAATAGCCACTCCAGTGGCCAGAAATTAATCAGGGTTCAAGTGGCATCACATCTCAATCCTACAAAAGCTCCTCCATGCAGATACTACACTGGACTCTGTAGCCTTTGAAGGCCAAGAGGGAAGCAAACATAGGTGATTGCCGCTGTTCATGTCACGATGAAAGGTCTGATGTCCTTGCAAGCGCTCTCAACAAATGCTGGATTCCCTTTGGATCTCTGGCAGCTACGGGGCTGGAGGGGCATCGTAGTAGCCCAACCCTACCCACTGGAGCAAATTATGATGATTATGACTTTTTGTTTGACATTCCTATGAACTATAGTAAAACACTGAGGAATTACAAATGATGCAATAGAAATTCCATAGCATCATGGCATCTGTGCTTTCCTCTTCCCTTTGGCCCTCCAGCAACTTTCAATAGTGGAAAGTAAGGGATGGCCTGTAAGGCATTAATCACATTTTGAAAGAAGGGGTGATCTGCTCTGACTTCCCTCTCTGCTACACAATACCACCAAAAACATACAACCTTGATCCTAGTTACAACCTTTATTTTTTCCCCAAATCTCCTGCCCAGTATCTTAACTTCTTTCAATCACAGCTGTTATTTATATTTAGTTCTGTCAAGCATTTTGGATGAAAGATGCTAAAAATCCAATGGCTTTGCACAAGGGCTGGGCAGCATTTAATGCATGACTCACCATTATGGAGCCCACCCCTGTTCCATCTAGCCTGATGTCTAGGCATTAGTTTCTATTTCATGTTTCAGGAGTGTGACGGGGCAGGCCCGCCCTGCACTCAAGCGGGCCTATATGCCCGGAAGAGAAGGGAAGCCCCGCCCCTCAGGCCCTGCTGGGCATGCTCAAACAGCTGCCCAGGTATAAAGGGCAGCGATTCCCCTCAGTTGGGGGCTGGCCAGCGGAGGGAGCAGATGCAGGCTAGAGGCTCTTGCCCAGACTCTGGTCTGGCTCCTATCTCAACGGGGCAGATGCCGGGGACGCTAGAGATGCGGAATGCAGAAGGCACGGCTGACCAAGGCGTCCTCAGCCGTGAGGATCCTAGGACCCAGACTGAACAAGGCACCTGACCAGGTGGACATCAGGAGTCCAGGGGGGGCACCTCATAGCGACCCCAGGTAGGAAGTAGCCCAGGGCGGGGTAAATCAGGGTGAGCATTGGCCAAGTCCGGGCCGCAGTCGGCGCGTTGCGGCTTGGATCCCTGCCGACTGGGCCAGGATTCCCGTACACCCCAGGGCCCTGGGCTGGGATTCAGAGGAGTGGGAGGGCCTGAACCCCCCTACCTGGGCCTACGTCCCTCAGGGCGCCCAGCTGGGGCTTGGACTCATTGGCTCCGGCCAGTGGGCTGCACTGCCCTGATGTTATGGGCTGGGCCTCATTGACTCTGGCCAGTGGGCCGCACTGCCCTGACG
>ML682033.1:4619067-4788547 GCA_007922195.1 Podocnemis expansa
TGAGGGCTGGGCCTCATTGACTCTGGCCAGTGGGCCGCACTGCCCTGGCGTGAAGGGCTAGTATTCAGGACTCATTGACTTGGGCTGTTAGGCTGCCCTGCCCTGGCGGTGAGGGCTGGGACTCATTGACTCTGGCCAGCGGGCCGCACTGCCCTGCCCACAAAATACCCCGTGGACAGGGTCAATAACCATAAGGCCATCCGGCCTTAGACCGAGAGCTGCCCTGCTCGGGAGCACGCGGAGCTAAAACACTCCGACAAGGAGAATAACCCATAGAATCATAGCCATTTGTGTAATACTGAGTGTGGGAGCTCTGGGTAATTTTCTGACCTTCTGAGCAATTAGTTTATGCCCTGAAGTAAGATGTTTGATTACCCTTCTTATAAACTTAGCTTGCACTGTTAATGACTGTAAAATTATCCAGTCTTTTATTAGATCCAGTCACAGAATTTGTCTCAACAGTTTCCAGTCGCAGTGAATTATCCCATTGACCGTCTGTTGCATAAACTGTTTGTTATAAGTACACCGTCCTTTGGTTTCTTGGGTCCATCCCTTCAGCAAGATTATTAAAAAGGCTGATCACTTTTCACAATAACCTTCATTATTTGAACTGAATCAAGTCATCTCAATTTTGTCCAAGCTAAATATTACTCTTTTTTAAAAATATATCATGTAAATCCTATGTTCTAATAGCAAAGTACATGATTTTATGCGCTGGTAAGGAAATGGCTTTCTTGTCCTAGGAAAACCTAACAGACTACAAAAAAAATTCTGTCCCAAATCAGGCTGAAAATACAATCTGAAAAAAAATTCACAAACTGACAGCCCAAAACTAAAACCAAACGAAACTGAAAAATGATTCATATATATCAAAGTATAATGTTTGAATAGCTTAAAAATATTGTGCCTTGATTTTGACCTTTTGAAAATGTTTTTCCTATCATTAGCTTAAATTTCTAAACATAAACGTCATTTTGAATTGGAAAACTAGAGGTTTTCATTCTGAAAATGTCAAAACATTTCAACATTTCATTTTGAAAGTGTCAAAATGTCATTTCAATAATTTCAAAACTTTTTTTCTAAATGGGAAATTTGTTGTAACAGACCTTCTCTCTCAAACAGTTTTGGTTTCAACAAATTGGCATTTTTTGGATGAAAAATGGTCATAAAAATTATTAACCAGTTCTATTGATCTTCTCTCTCATAAAAATTGTACCTCAGAATGTTCAACATAGTTAACTAATATGATTGTAGGGTTAAATATATAACACCTATGGTGAGAAAAATGAGAGGGCAGAAAAAATATAGTCTAAATTGAGAGTGAAACTAAGGTGGAGAGTTTTTGAGGTGGACCTTTTCAGGATGGCTGCTTGACTGGTGAACAATAGGATGAAGGAATAAAGGATATTGGTACAGAGAGATCAGGAAGACTCTTGGTCCTCATATTCTTCAGATGCGTTAGTTAAGGATTGCTACGGCAACATCCTCTGGCACCAGCCAGCAGAACTGAGCTATTTTGAGGGGCGAGGCAGAAGCATATGTGGGGCAGTTCCAACTTCTTTTCTGTCAAAAGAGCTTTATTCCTCTGGAAGTTCTCATCATTGCATGTCTCCATTTTCCTGCCTGTGTCAGAGTGCTGAAAACATCAGCACTCTGATTACTGTACGTCCAACTAATTTCCCTAGAGAAGAGACAAACTGAGGGGAAACTGGGACTAGTTATTAAATCAGCCTGTGCTAGAGAGAACTAAGGAGTTAGTGAACCTATTCACTGTAAGAGTAGGTAGGTCCACAGGAAGGAAGTATAAGTCCAAGTTACAGTTAGGGAGATCGATGCTGGATATTAGAAAAATCTTTTTTACTAGGCGAATGGTGAAGCATTGGAATGAGCTGCCTAGGGAGGTGGTGAAATCTCCATCTTTGGAGGTGTTTAAGGCCCAGCTGGACAAAACCATGACTGGGATGGTTTAGTGGGAGTGGTCCTGCCTCTGGCAGGGGGTTGGACTAGATGACCTATGAGGTCCCTTCCAACCCTGTGATTCTATGATTCTAAGTGCAAGGGAGAATGAGAAAGAGAGGAGAGCTAGGAAGGTGTGGGCAAAGGAAGATCCCTGTGTGAGGAGATCTCTTGGTGAAAGGGGATGATGTTGGCATATCACAGCAGATAGAATTGCTGCCCAGGAGTACAGAGACATGGTGGTAGAGACAACACAAATGAACTACCCATTGGTGTTTACAAGCTGGAGGATTAGAGCTGTTTATAAGAAGACAGGAGCAGAAAGCACTGCGCTGTCTTACCCCAAATACTCATAGTGGCTTCACAGGAAGTAGCAATCTTGAATTAAGCTTCTTAGTTCATTTGTACTTTCAAGACTGGTCATGGTAATGTTCCTACAGAAAGCAAAGCAACATAAAAAGGGCTGGGGATACTTACTCCTCAGTAGGGTGGTCCAGTTATCAGGGCATAAGTTGGAAGACTTGGGTTCAAGTCCCTGTTTTGTCACAGGCTTCTTCTATGGTCTTGGACAAGTAACTTGGGGGGGGGTTGTTTGTGGTTTTTTTGTTGTTTTTGGTTCTCTATTTTGACAAAGAAGGATAATGGCATTTTCCTATCCCAAAGGGATGTGGTGAGGATTAAGACATTGAATGTTTTCAGGAGCTCAGCTACAACATTGGAGGCTATCTGAGGCAGACGGATACAAGGTCCCATCCAATTCTGTAAGGTTATGATCTCATAAATGAAAGAAATGTTTGTCATAGCAGCCCCTCTAATGTCTACTGAGTACTTGGCACAGGTTAGTCAAAAAGAAGGAGCATCACTTTGATTAACAAAAACTCAGATCCCTCGCAGTCTTCTGAAAGCACTGGATATACTTGTAGGCTGTAGATGGGTAATAGAATAGTTACTCCTGTGTTAACATTTCAACACCTCCCAAGCATAGTTACTCATATATTGTTAACATGGAACCAATATTCGCAATCCATGTGCCAGGCTCAAAACGTCATGAGATTTTTAAAAATAATATACTGGGATATTTTATGTTAGCCTCCATGCTACACTTAAATCACATTTTCAACCTTTTTGTCTTGATCATTAGGGTTAGAATCTTTCTTTTTTTTAAAAAAGTCACATGACACTGGGACCTAGGGCTTTAAGAAGAACACTAAGTAGTATGAGACTTGCAGTAAAATAACACTGTGGTACTCGCTGTATACAACACAGTGTTTCTCTTAATTGACTAAAATAATCAGTAATTTACAATTAAAAGCTCATAATCCCTGACTAGGGTCCTTAGGTGTCCTCAGTAGAAAGAATTATAATACATGTGCAATTTTACCCTAATTAAATGTATTTTAGGGTAACTTCCCATATTTTTGTTATTCTATTAAAATATTTTCTTTGGGTTTGCCCATTATTATTTGGTAAAAATAAAACTATTTATGTATTCTTCCTTTTATTAAAGAATTAAATTTCATGCTGTTGAAGTGTATTTTATCTTGGAATTAGATTATTTCTGGAAAATCTAAAGGAATCTGGAACTTCCTTAAGTTGCTTGATGTTTCTTGTTTGCATGTTACAGAATTTTGACAGTCTCCCTAGTGACGGTTGCTAGGTTATTCTGCAACACACGGGCAGGCGATCCTTACAGTGCTGAAAGTGTTATGGCATTTTGTGTAGAAAACCACCTAAAAGAACCATCAGATGGTTTTTTGGAATGGGACTTCAGTTGTAATTTTCCAACTCTTGTATATAATTTCTCATCGGCATGCAAAGGGAGTGAGGAACGTGAGGGAGGGGAAATAGGGAGCAAAAGGCTCTTTGGCAGGCAAAATTGGAACTAGCTGAGCAAACTTCATATGCTGCTTTCCTGTCTATTACTACTAATAAGGACACAGAATTAATGTGACTCATTTAGACCGTTGATTCATTGGCTTTAACTTCCTGATTCTGGAAGTGGCCAATAAGGATTGCACAAGGGAAAGGTACTAAACCAGGCAATGTACTTCTATCAGTGATTTGAGTGAGTGATGGGGAAGGGGAAGGAATTATCTTCCAGATGCCTTGCAAGCATATGCTTATGGCCTGAAGCATGTGATCACAATAGCTGTATTTAATTTGCAATAAGCACATTAGAGGGATATTTATTCTCTCCTTGTACAGTTGAAATTTTACACGTATGTGCCAGTGGGAAATTACATACCTATGTTTTCCTTCTTTTAGCCTAAAGTGACAGTGTGACCCTCAAAAAATTCTTATTTTCCTGGTTTTATGGGGAAAAAAACAAAACCCCTCACTTTTATCCTGGGCTTCATGAATTCCTGAAGACTGCATTTCTAAAGGAACTGAGTGCGGGTGAAATTGAAAATAAGCATGCTAAGCAGTTGTTTACCGTCTCCCACAAGCCTGCCACATGTTGCCAACCTTGCCTCTTTGTTAATAAAAGTTGCCTGTGTACTCAGATCCGAGGGTAGAATTGACAGGAGTGGAGTAGTTTGGCCAAGAAGGAGGAGAGGAAGAAGTAAGCACCCTATTCCACTGTCTCCCCTCAATGGTGAAACCCTCCAGTCCCACCTTTCTTGCCCTCCAACAAAACCATTCCCTTTAGGTTAGTCTCTGCAGCTCGTATCTGATTCTTTTCCAGCATCCTTCCCCTATATTGTGTGGCTTGGGGTATTATAATTATTATTATTACTATTATTATTACAGTAGCACCAGGGGCATAACTACAGGTGGGCCTGGGTGGGCACATGCCTACCCAGTTGGCCAGCAGGCCCACCCACCACTGCCTGCTGCAGTGCCCGGTAGAGATGCAAGTCAGTCGCTGCAAGTGCAGACATGCCAGCAGCTGGCAGCAAAGACTGTGAGTGGTGACAAGGTGGACAGACGGGCAGGGCCAGGCCAGCCCCAGGCAGTCACTGCAGCCTTTGTGTGGCAGGGGCCAGGCTGACTTTCCCCGCTTCATTCTTCTGATGCTTCAGATGCTAAGCAACTGGAGTGTTGTCAGGAAACTTTCAGTCACATGATGTGAAGCAGGACTGGCCAGGCCCACTCTGGAAAGTCGGATGCTCAGCCAGAAAACAGGGGCTGGCTACAACCTTGAGCAGCATGTCAAAACTATGACTGAAACTGGGGGCCTCCCTGATCCAAGCCCTGTACATATACGTAGTAAGGAACAGTCCCTGGGCCCAAAAGTTTACAATTAAATAGACAAAGCAGGTAAAGATATAAAGAGAAGCAAAGCTGGAATGATTTGCACTATTTGTTCAATCCTGGTTTTCATCCAGGGAAAGAAAAAAGGGAAAATGTCTTCATTTTAATTTTAACATAAAAAATAAAAAGGGAGACCACTCCCCTCTCTCACCCACCATGAAAGAACCACACTTTTTGTTATAGATGGTTTACCCATATGTCTGAAGGAGGGTGAAAGCCTCATTTAAAGTATAGCTTTTCGAATTGTGCATAAAAAGTCAACCTGTTATACAACGCAGGCTGTTGGTAGTCAGTTTCCTAACATGAGTTTCTCCGTCTGATGTTTTAGACACATTCCTTGGGATCCCACACTCATCTAACACTTCAATTTTAATATCCAATTTTTAAAAGGGGATAGAGTAGAAAGGCCTTGAAGAAGAATACCATTGTTAAGTTACTACCTTTGACTCAAGAGATCAGCTTTCAATTCCCTCCTCAATACGGACTTCTTTTACCCCAGGTAAAATTTTCAAATGCACCTAAGTGGTTTAGGATGCTAATTGTGAGATTTTAAAAAATGCCTAAGCAATTTAGGCACTTAACTTCCATTGAAATACATGGTATTTTGGCACCTAACCAGCTTAGCTGAATCTGAAAATCATGTATTAAATCTCTTTCCAAAGTAACTTGGCAACTTATGAGCCTACATGTCATAGATTTGCAATAGTACCTCAGCTCTGAGAGTCTAAAGCCCATTTGAAAACCAGATTTAGACGCCTAAATTAGTTAGGTGTTGCAAGGCTGAGCAATGTCTAAATACCTTTAAAAAACTGGGCTTAGGCTAAGACGCTTGATAACCTAAGTCTCTTCTCTCTTAAATTTAGGCATATAAGCAGATTAATTGCCTAAAAACAATTGACTTTTAGCGGTATTTAAGCTTCCGAGTGTCTAAATCTATTTTGAAAATATCATTCAGCCTCCTAAATCAGGTAGACATTTTTGAAAATTTTACCCTTGATGTGTCTGTGCCTTGGTCCTGCTTCTATAAAATGGACATAGGAACACTTGTTTACCTCATAGGCTCTAAATGGGTAGCCACGTTAGTTTAGTTCAGCAAAACAAACAAGGGCTATGTCTACACTAGAGGGCTCAGGTAAATTGACTTAATAAGGTCAACTTAAAATCAACTTTATCAAGTTGGCTTAGAGAAGTCCCATTTTTTAAGTCAAGTTTATAAGGTCACCTTAAGCCATGGGACCCATTTAAAGTCAACTTAAAAAAGTATTTACTATGTTGACTTTAAATGGGTCCCTGGCTCAAGGTGACCTTATAAAGTCAATTTAAATGGTTCTCCTGCCTTAAGTCAACTTTATTAAGTTGACTTTAATTATCACATTTTGTTAAGTCAACTTAATAAAGTTGACTCTAACCCATAAAGTCGACTTTAATGATGAGAGTTATTAAGTTGACTTAAGCTAGTGCTTAAACTGACTTAATAAACTCCAGATGTGGCCATGGAGTTGCTTACATTGATTTAAGCCTCCAGTGTAGACACACCCAAGGAGTCCTGTGGAACTTTTAAAGACTAAAATATGTATTTATTGCATGAGCTTTCATGGGAGAAAATCCAACTTTGTCAGATGCTGTCAGCGGGATTTTCTCTCACGAAAGCTCATACAATAAATAATTTGTTAGTCTTTAAAAGTGCCAAAGGACTCCTTGTTTGCTTTACTTCACAGGGGCATTGTAAAACTGAATACAGAATCAGGAGTTCTGGTTCTCCAGTGATGGCAGTAACATGACTGTCCATGTTAGAGATATCAGTAGAAAACATGACTCTAACACTAGATTTTATAATACTAGATTCTTTCTTTGATGGATAATTAATAACCACTGTCAGCACTGATGCTGCTTTTTTCCTCAAGGTGCAAATGCTACCTCTTTTGAAACAGAGTCTACAGTTTACTTTCTTAGTACATTTTAACAATGTTAAAATGTTTCAGATGGATATTTTCTCCTGAGCAGAGATGTTACTTTTCTTCTAGGCTTAAAGAGCAAGTTAATGCTGTGTGATGTAGGGGTCCTGTCATTAAAGGATTAAAAAGCAAACCTTTGTCATTATAAATGAACAAAGGAAGCTTTACACTGGATCAGTTTAGCAGTGTGTCTAGTCCAGTATCTCTTCCCTGGAAGAAAGAGATGCTAAAGGAGAAGGTGCAAGAAATACCTTCATGGCCAATTATGTAATAACCTATCCATGAGAGACCTTCTTTTTCACCCAATCTGTCAGTGGTTGACTTACGTCCTGAAAAACCTTATACAGGTAGTCCTCACTTAGTGACCGGGTTCCGTTCCTGAAACCCGGTTGATAAACGAATTGGTCGCTAAACGAGGAGCAGCCCTTACCGGTATTTCAGGCATAATGTACTTTACTGGTAGTGGGTTTTTCAACCATCGGTAGATAGTTTTAATGTCACCTTTGCATCATTTATAACATTTTTAATATATATTTTAAATGTTTTAAGCTCTAATGTACTGAACTTAGTTTGCATAGTGTACTGTAAATATAGGTAATCTGAGAGAGTTGATGCGAGTTCTCGTACATCGCCATAATACCAACTCATCAGAGAGCCGGTCATAACTCTGAGGGGTCACTAAACGAGTAGGTCACTAAGTGAGGACTAGCTGTATTCTTAAAGGACAGTACTTTTATTCTATCTATTGTAACTACTATCAATTGCTGAGAATATTTCATATTTGTGACCCAGTGGTGTACCAAAGAGCATCATGCTCCCAGGTTCCAGCATGGGGGACGCTACCTGGGCTTACCTTGAAGGAGCTGCCCCTGCAGGGAGCCAGGGGCCACATGGCTTTCAAATCACTGGAGGTCACGCAGATCCCAGCTCAGGCCTTTTGGTGGCCAATAGCTCCCATTGCAGGAGGACTAAGCATCCTCCCCCATCCAATCCTACCCTGGGTGCAACAAGGGAGCTGTGGGGATGAGAACCTGTAATGCCCCCCACTGCTGGGCCACCTGAGGACATCTGCCCCTATTGCTTTTGCTCCCAAAACACCCAACACCATCACAATGGCAGGGGAAGTGGAGAAGAAAAAGGGGTTGTAGGCCCTGTCACTGAAAAGGGAGGAGAGGCACAAATGCACATATTGGCACCCAGGCACCGCAGACCCATGGCACACCACTACTGTTGTAACCTGAAAAACATAGAAATAAATATCAGTTGCTATAGTTTTGCATTATGCTGGGTTGTACTATACATTTAAGAAACAGCATGAATACAGTCTCAAAGGATCATGCCCCACCCTTGGGACTAGGCTGTATACAAAGGCAAAGGAAGTTCAGTAGAGAAGGGAAATTCAGAAGCTATCTTGATAGTTGTGTGCATCACAATACTGCTCCTGGAGAATTTGGATTTTCTAACTGTAAATTTAGTTGCTCTGAGATAAAGGGCTTAGGAATTTCAAGCTGCTTCTCCCTCAGCCTCATGGATAAAAGAAAGGGAGAAATCCTGCTGGTCGCCCATAACAATAAATGAACTAGGTGTTTGCTGGTGTTGATTTGGAGGCCTTTTTAAAAAAGGATTCTTTTTTATTAGTTTACTTTTGGGCTTCCTGCTCTTGATTGTGCATGCCTTATTCTTAAATGGCCATAACTAGATCTGTTTGAAAAAATACATCTATTTTTATTTATTTTGCTGGAAATTTTATATTTTATTCAAATTTTACATTTTTGTTTGTTTTGTGAAGGAAAACAAAAAGAATTAAGAAAACAATCAAACATTTCTGACTTTTGATAGAAATTGAAAAGAAAAAAATGTTTACTGAAAATGACTATTTAGAAAGAAGGTTTTGGTGATACTTTTTCAAACAGCTGTGGAAAACCTTTTACTTTAGGTCTGAATTTTGCTATGGTTTACCACTACTCAAAGGTGAACTTTCAGGGGGGAAGGGGGACCGGGGGCACGGAACTTAAGCAAAATTTCTTTAAGCCATTTTTGATGGGCAGGGAGTTATTTTGCAATCTCTTTAAGATGGAAAATACTTTTTTAAGAATTTTCAGGGGTGGAAGGTTCTTGCTACCCCAAACTCCAAGGGCATTGGTAGTATGCTTGGTGTATCATGCTTTGGGGTTGATCTATAATAGGAAATTGGATCAATCCAGCATGTCACTCAAAGGTGTGAAACATCCACCTCCCTGCATGTTATAGTTATATCGTACAATAATTAGGTTGATGGAAAAAATGTTCGCTGATCAATAACTGCCTCTCCGGCAGGCAATCACCTACACCAATGGCTGAATCCTTCCTGTCAACATAGGTAGTATTTGCACAGAAGCATAGCATCTGGCCACTATATCATTTGAAGTGTAGATAAGCCCTTAGAGGTAACCACTCTGGGTGCTTCAGCAGCTGGGTTTTGGAGATGCTTGTTCTGAGTGTCTCAATAACCATTCAGACACATGGAAAAAAGAGAGACTTTTGACTGTAGCTGACAGGAAAGACTGCAGATATGCTAGGTACTGAGGCCTAAATAGCTATACTTCATACTGTGGTGTAATGGTTCATGGTTGGGTCCCTGGCACAGCCCAATCCAGTTTCAGGACTCTAAAGACCTATTTGCCTGGGGTCCCTTCTCCATTTCGGTCTCTCTTCAGGCCAATAAACATGTGGGTTTCCCAACCAGGCTCAGTTAGTGTCTCTCTCTATGCTGCTCTTCACTGACTCCCTGCTCCGATGCTCCCCCATAAGCCCCACACAGACCCAGTCCCATGTGACTTTTGCCACAGTTCCTGGATTTCTCTCCAGCGCTCTGCTGCCATGTAGCTCCCACCCCTAAAGGGACCCCATCCACCTCCTGGTTGAGGACTTTGTCCCTTACCCCCAGGGAAGGGGCAGGGCAATACAGAAGCAGCTTTGCAAATCCATCACAGGATAACCATTCTGACTCTACAGATAGTGTCTTACCGTGCTTTTGGAAGCTCCACAGAATTCTGAAAATGTTGTCTCTGAATTCTTCAGCACGGAAACAGCATTTAATTTTAGCAGTTAGCTTAAACATGATCTCATTTGCAATCTATTTGGTTGTTTAACTCTTGAGTGAAATGCCCTCTCAAACAACCCAAAGTGAGATAAAGCAGAGGTTTGGCTTGGGATGTGCTAGGCAAGTTTCACACAGGCCTGGAAGCCCAGATCTTCTGTCTTCTGTTCCACCTCTGTACTCTGCCCAACATGGGGATTTCTAAGAATGCAATTTTTCAGTTCTATATAGTGAGTTCCCAAACCACCTGCTCTGGACAGGCAGTAAACAGTCTGAGAAGTCCATGCACAATTGGAAAGTTTTTTATGCACTTTATAAAGTGGACTATGTGATTGTACAATCAATCCAGAAAGCTTTTTTATTAAAATAACTGCCTCCTCTTCTTGATTGAAAATACCAGCACTTGTAGATGCTCTTTATTCTGCAAACACATAGCTGTTAATCAGTCAGAATATTGAGCACTCCTGTGGTCCTGGCACTTTCAAAATTCCTTATTTACTTACTGGAAAGTTCAGGTGAACAAGAAATATAGAATGGATCCCTTTTTATATATACATTTATTGTGGAACCAACAAGTGTATATATAATGTGTATATACAAAGATGGATACCTTTATATATGCACTTCTGAGTATGTGAGTGTAGAGCAATAATTAATGATTTTTTAAAAGCAAGAAAGTATCACAAATGCAGTTCAGTGAATCTGAGAAGAAACAATAGCTTGCAAGAAATGTGATGCTATTATTGATTTCATTGGATCCATAAAGGAAAAACCAGTGGTGACCTTTCCCTCATTTAGTGGTTGGAAATTGCTTGTTGTATGCTCAAAGGCACTGACTTAAAGATATGGTTACACATTAATATCAGTTATGATTTCCTCTTTAGAGCTTTAAAGAGTCCATTTTGAAATGGAAACAAGATCTGAAGGCCTCATTTTTAATGTGGAAACTTGTTCATATATTCAGCATTGTTTTTAGTGTATAACTGACAGCAAATGATGAATAAGCAACTTCAGGGTTGTATGTTTTTGAAAGGATATCATTAAAAGATGATGGGATTAAAACTTCCAAGGGTTCCAATTATATTAATGACTCTTTCCTCTGTTTCTAAGTGGAGAGGCCAGAGCCTCCTAGAGCTTTACAACTTGTAGCAGGAGTGGGGTACTATTTAGTGTATTATCTATACAGCTTGAGGTTGGTCTTCCATGATTATTTTTCCCTCTTGTTTAAAATAATTTAATCACACATTAATTCCATACAAATTCTGTTGATTCTGCAGACTAGACTCTTCAGATGAGATCTCAGGTTTCTGGTAGTTACTAAAAAAATAACTGAGACAGTGACAATTAAATTTGTATATCATTTTGATTATTTGTGCTTTCCTGAACCAAATGGGAAAAATTATTGTGTACAGCACTGTGCTTCCAAATCATCATCTGATACATAAGATCTTCCCAAAAAAAGATAAATTGGTACAGTTATAAACTGATTTTGAGCTGAGTTTAGAAGTTCCAAAAGGTGATTTGACCTCATCTTCCTCTGTATGCTGTTCCCCAGTGTTTGAATCTTAACAACTGCTTTGATTTGCCGTTACAGATTCAAAACCTACTTTCTAGCTATTTTAGATTCAAAACCTACTTCCCCAACATGGATTGGCTTTAAAAAAAAAAAAGGCTTTATTTCCTACATATTCAAGTGCCAAAAAGTAAGTACTATAGTAAAGTGAAGGTCTGTGAGGAAGAAGGAAGGTAAAGAAAACCACTGAAGTATTTTGTGTTTAAAAACTATTCAGCAGTTAGCCAACAAACTTTGCCAAATGGTGGGTTCTAATCTCAAGCAGACCTTTAGCTCATATAAGTTGTTACAGTGCAATTGAAGTCAACCTAGCTCTCGTGCTGTTTTGATTCAGTAGCTCTCAGAGCAGTTTGCAAATGGGGTCAATGTACCCATCCTGTATGGGAAAACTGAGTGGTGTGTTGCCCAAGTTCAGGCAGTAGCAGAAATAGTAACCAGGCATCCTGAGAGCCAGCCAAGTACTCTACCCGCCAAACCCATCTGCCCCAATCTCTACATTGAGATTCTGGTCCTGCTCTCAAGTGATATGTTCTTTACATGGCACCACCATGTAACCTCTGATAGGATGAACTGGGTTGCACAAAATAACTGCTCTGAACTTTCACAGAAAGTGACTTTCACTTTAAAAAAGGTAGCTTTGGTTCTAAGAATACTCCCACACGCCAAGGGTACCTTTATTTAGCCCCCAAATTATCTACATTCCACAGGAGGGATGGTGGGAGAAGGGCAAAGGCCATCTCCACCCCTCTTGACACATTCATGAAAATTTTGTCACTTGATGGCCACAGAAGCCACACCAGCACCAAGCATAGAGAACAACAGTAAAAGAAAACCTTAGGATGCCACCGTTGCTAGTTCGGCTCTCCACATGCTGCTGGGGGAGAGGGAGTTCCAAGGTCTCAGCACTGGATTTGGGGGTTTTGTGGAAGGGAGAGGGCAGTGGTCATTGCCTGTGGAACAGCATCTGACACTGCTTGGTCTCTTTCACTGTGCAGGACCCACCTAGGGACCTGAACTCCATGTCTGTCTCCTAGTAAGTCCAGAGGCAAGCTGGGATGGTAGGATGACCAGATAATACAAGTAAAAAATCAGGACAGGGGCTAGGAGTATTAGGTGCCTATATAAGACACCGGGACTGACCTTATCAACCAGGACATCTGGTCATACTAGGGCTGGGGCGAGGCTGGCTAATTCCCAGGCATTTGGCTAGAGTGAAGTGTAGGAGAAAGTAAAAGGTTAAGTAAGATAAGTAGAAGTGCCTAGGTATTGGCTCAAGGCATAGTGAAGCAGTCCAAGAAAGTGGGTCTGAATGGCATGCACATAGAGCATGGGACTATGATAACCTCATCGAAACTGGCACAAGCTAAAGATGAGAAAGTACTTGAATAAAGAATTGGAGAAAGGGGGTGCTAGTTCGGTCTCATGCCAGAAGAGATAAGGAGGTATGCTGGGTCGAAGTGACCTGTACAAAGGAGAGGTTTGGCCAAGTCATGACACCTTGATGGATGGTGATGCCCAGCGACCTATCAAATTAAGGGGTAGCATCAAAGGAGGGATGTACAAGTCAATTCAGAAAAGGTTTAAAAGTAGGAGCCCCAGAGCCCAAACTTCGCGCAGCCAAGAGGGTGACAGCCAGTCCTGCTGTCAGTTGAGCTGTTCCATTGCATTGTGAGCACCAATGCTGCCAACAAATCTGTCGCTATGGATTGTTTGCCATAGTGCTACGTTGCAATAAAGCCTAGCCTGGCACCTTCGTTTCTACAAAGATCCATGGTCATGTTGGTTTCCTCAATCATGAGTGTTGTCTCAGTTTACTCACGCACACATTCACATATGCAGCCAAACTGATGTCAGCACCGGACACAGAACAATACTGATAAGAACACATCTTGCCTGACATGCCTGACCACATTGTGTCTGGTGTACCACATGAAGGGCCCAGCCTGGCCAATGGGGAGCACTAGCACAGATGGAGCAGGGGCAAAGGTTTCTTTAAGTGATGTCAGTTTGATGTGGCTTTCTAACTCAGGTGGGTGGGGGGGTTGATTTGGCCACAGATACAAACCTCAAGAGACAAAGGGGCAGCCATGTTCGTCTAGTTCAGCAAAACAAACAAGGAGTCTGGTGGCATTTTTAAAGATTAATAATTTTTTTAATCTCATGAGCTTTTGTGGGAGAAAATGCTCACACTATAAATAAATTAACTAGTCTTTAAGCATGCCGCCAGACTCCTTGTTTGTTTCACCCCAGAAGAGGCCATCTTCAGTGGGAAACGTGAGGCAATGGCTGTGACCAAACAGTCAGCAGATAAGCAAATACCACGAACTAGGGCAATGAAGAAGCCTCTTCCTCACCCGTCACAAGAGCTTTCAATTTCAGTGGATTCCGCTCTGGAGAAATGAAAGACTGAAGCTGCTAAAGGTGCATGTTTGAAAGCAGAATCTCTTTTCCGTACTAGCTAGCCCTTCACCTTTACCATAAGCCCAGCTAAATGAACATATTTTTCTAAATATTCCTTCAATTGATCTTTTTTTTAAAAAAGACCTTTACTCTGAACCCTGCAAAGTGCTAAATAGTTGTGTGGTTAAGCCACTGGACAGCAGATAAGGCACTCCAAACTCTCATCCTCAGCTAGACTTTCTCTGTGAGCTTTTTCTATAAAATGGAGATACCATGTCTTGATTCTGCCCTAGAGTTCCTGTGTGACCTCTCTGTACTTCAGTAGAAGAAGATTTTCTTTTCCCCCATACCTTACCCCACTTATTGTTTGTATAATCCCAGGACTAAGAGATTTTTGATCTTAGTTGTAGGCCTCTAGGCATTTTCTTAGACACACAAATTATGACGATGAATGATAAGCCTGTAGTGGTACATCTACACTGGAGCCTTAGGTCAATTTAAGGAAGGTTAAGTCTACATAAGCACTTCTTTATGTTGACTGAATAACACCACCGCTTAAGGCTGACTTAATGCTTAAGTCGATTGTATTAAGTTGACTTTAGCCAATGTAGATGGGGAAAGCCCTAAAGTTGACCTAATTGGCCTCCAGGGAGCACTTCTATGGTGCAGTGTGGGACAGCTACCCACAATGCACCACTCCTCCATTGACCTAGCACATGCCTTTGAGGATGCAGGCAGTTAACAGGAGTTTTCAATGGGGACTCTCTAAGTCGACTTAACAAGCTTGACTTTAAAGCAACTTGAAGTCGAACTTGGTAGGTCGACTTAACAGAGTCTCCAGTGTAGACATATCCTAGGAGTGGGTAAATATGAGGACCCCCCCACCCATATCCTTGATCTCATTGAATGGAAAGCACTAGAAATTGCCTCAGGCAGTACAGTAGGACCTCAAAGATACGAACTCCACAGTTATGGACTGATCAGTCAACTGAAAACCACATGGAAGCAGAAGTAAGCAATCGGGCAGCATCGAAGGGGAAGAGGGAATGTAAATTCTGTACTATGCCTGTATTGCATCTTAAAATTTTCAAAAGGGATAGCTGTGTTAGTCTAGTCCAGTAAAAAAACAACAAGATTTCAATAATTTCCATGACACCATCAGATTGAGCCTGGAACGCTCCACACAGGAGATCAACTTTCTTGACACTGCAGTACAAATCAGGGATAGATGCATCACCACCACCCTATACCAAATACCTACGGATCAGTATAGTTACCTACATCCTTCGAGCTTCCATCCTAAACATACCACACGATCCATTGTCTACAGCCAAGCCCTAAGACATAACCGCATCTGCTCTGATTCCCTCAGACAGAGACAGACATCCTGAGGATCTCTATCAAGCATTCTTGAAACTACAGTACCCACCTGGGGAAGTAAGAAAACAAATTGAGAGAGCTGGACGGGTTCCCTGAAGTAATCTACTACAGGAGAGACCCAAGAAAGAAAGCAACAGAACACCACTAGTCACCGCATACAACCCCCAAGTCAGACCTCTGCAACAGATCATTAGGGACCTACAGCCTATTCTAAAAGATGATCCCTCTCTCTCTCAAGCATTAGGAGACAGACCCCTCCTTGCTTATAGGCAGCCCCCTAATCTTAAACAGATTCTCACCAGCAACTACAGATCTAACAACAGAAACATTGAAGCAGGCACACACCCCTGCAACAAACCACGCTGCCAAGTCTGCCCACATATCTGCACAACAGATACCATCATAGGTCCTAATCAAGCCTGCTACTGCATCAAAAACTCATTTACCTGCTCATCTACTAATGTGGTCTATGCCATCATGTGCAAGAAATGCCCCAACACCTTATACATTGGACAAGCAGGACGATCACTGCATAAGAGACTGAATGAGCACAGAGCTGATATCAGAAATCAAAGAACAAAGAAACCAGTTGCTGAGCAGTTCCATCTTCCTAATCACTCAATGACTGATTTGTTAACGACTGTCATTAGAGATGTAGCTGGGATAGCAAGACTTCAAAGAGAAACAGCTGAACTCAAATTAATATGCAAGCTAAATTCTGTGAAAGCAGGACTTAATCAAGACTATGGGTTCTTTTCCTATTACAAAGGGTAATTTGACTTCAGGCTTCCCATGGTTTGAACCTGAAAACTGCTCTGATTTGCTGTTACTGTATGAAAACAAGGAGTTGTGTGGCACTTTAAGACTAACAGATTTATTTTTTGCATGAGCTTTCATGGGAGAAGATCCCACTTCATCAGATGCTTTGAAGATGGGTGAACTTACAGAAAGGAATGAAACTAAATGCAAGGGGGTGTAAAACAGGATCAGGTCATACAGTAACAAAAGGGATAGCCATGTTAGTTTAGTCCAGTAAAAAAAACAACAAGGAGTTGTGTGGCACTTTAAGACTAACAGAGGAAGTGGGATCTTCTCCCACAAAAGCTCACGCAAAAAATAAATCTGTTAGTCTTAAAGTGCCACACAACTCCTTGTTGTTTTTTTTGCATCTTAAAACCAAGCACATCCGGGCTTCCTGCCCCTCCTTATTCTCCATGAGAGGGGCAGCCACTTATAGGTTGGAAGTGAAGATGTTGATGTTCCCAGGCACTGCTTTGAGCCCCTTCTGCCAGCCCATGACAGCCTGACCAGGCAGAGGAAAGATGCCTGGGGTCTGCACTGTTTTCCTGTAAGCTGTGGATGCTGTTTCACTCCCCACCCCACCCAGTTGAGAGGTGGATGCTGTTTTCATCATTCCCCCCTTCTCTGCCAGGAGGGGGACAAGCTTGCAAGCTCTGTCCCAGCCCAGGAAAGAAGCTGCTGCAGCTAGGGTGGAAGGATGCTGCTAGGAACATGCTGGTGTGAGGATGGGATGGACGTTTCTGCTGTTCCAGACAAAGCCTGGCCTGGAGCATGAGGAACCCAAGAACTTCAAGCTGCCAACAGCATGCTGCCGTCTGGAGGAGTTTTAAGGGCCATACCCTATACAGCAAACACATTGATGTAGCCCAAGCTTTTCCCAGGGCTGTGCGCACTGGTCCTGCCTCCGCGAGTGCGAGGGGCAGAGGAGGGAGGGGCACTGGCCACTCCTTGTCGTGTGCTGCCTCTGGGGTGTGGGAGGTCGTTCAAAGCGCAGGGCAAACCCTGAGGAGAGGCAACCAAGGGCTAGGGTTTGTACCACTAAAGATGTGGGGCAGGCTTGCCCAGCTCAGCTCAAAGGCAAGAAACAAGAACAGGGCAGGGAACTGCTTGCAAACCACTCAGTGCTGCCAGCTTCCTTACTGCCAGGTGCCACCTTTGCAGAGATCTCTCCTAGCTTCAGCCAAAAAACAGAGACTGGAGGGTAGGAAATATAAGAGTAAAGAGGCCAGTACAGTGCTAAGAATGAATGGAAAGTTTAGAATAGAAGATTTGACAAGATAAGAAAACTTACTATTCTTCTTTCATTTACATAAAGACAGTTAAAAGCCACGATCTTCTGCTATACAGTCATTTCAAAGTTGTGTTAAGTCAGTGTTCAGGTTTAAACTTTGAAAACCTAACATAACATTTTGTTCAAAGTTACAAATATTTCAGAGTTACGAATGACCTGCATTCCAGAGGAGTTTTTATCTTTGAAGTTCTACTGAATTATCAAATGAGATATTAAAACAAAGGGAAAGAAGGTTGAGGGCCACTTGGACACTACTTAGCTTCACTCTTTTAGTACATACGCCGAGCCTAATTTTCAAGGAATAAAATGCATGAAAGTCAATCTGGAAAACTAAATAAATTCTATACTACAGATTATCTGCAATTCAATTAAAAATAGCTATTCCCAGCATTGCTTTAATATTCACAGCTAGAATGTGCAAATATAACTCCACTTATGTAATATCTCCATGTGCTTAACTCTTAACTGTAAGGCATTATTCTGTGGGCAATAAGGGAGAGCAACTATTTCTGTTAAATACAGAATATTAACTTTAAAGACTAACACCTAATAGACTTTGAACCAAAGTACTCCTAAGGACGCACTCCACTGACCTCAACTATTAGCACTTGAAATTTCAAATGTGTTTCGCTTTACCAAAGGCAAACTTTTGTAATTCTCAGGCTACAAGGGAGATAGAGTGTTTTATGCAGCTGGGAATTAAGACTAAATGGGGGCTGAATCCACTCAAAGTGAAGGACCTTTGTAAAATCCAAATCTTCATGACACTCCTGACTTGCTGACCTGACTGCCTGTCATTCCTAATGACAGAATTTAGCATTATCTGCCGGGTACCCCTCCCCCTTCCTTGCATGGAACCAAACACTTGGCCTGATACTGACCTGTTTAAATTAATGTACATGAGTTGTCCTGTTAAATTCATATACTTACAATATATGGGCATTCTCCCATCCCCAAGCAGAGCTCTCTGCATCATGCTTTACTCCACCGTTGATTGACACTACCTTATATTTGAATTATAGAGGCACCTAAAGGCCTCAGTTGAAATCAAATGTCCCTGTAGTAAAGTGAAACAAACAAGGAGTCCTGTGGCCCTTTGAAAAACTAACAAAACAAGAAGTCCATAGTGTCCCTGCTTTGGGGAGCTTCGTGAGTAAGTGACGTAATTCCATATTCTTCAGTGGCAACAGAGAGAAGTGGCTTACATAACCCATAAGCCGCAAAAACAACTCTGACATTATCATTAAGGAGGCTGACAAAGGAGGTGCTGTCATCATCATGAATAAATCGGATTGCAATCCGGAGACTTATAGGGTATGTCCACACACACTTCTTATTTTGAAACAACAGAGGCAGGCACCCGTGGGGTGCAGCGCCCCTCTGTGCTTCCCCTCCCAAAGTGAAATAGCAGGTCCACACTGTGGACCTGCTATTTCGCTCCCTTATTTCACGGACAAAGTTTTTGTCCTGCGAAATAAGATGTTTCGAAATAACATGTTATTTCGAAACAGCTTGTTTTGAAACGTCTTGTTTTGAAACAAGCCTGTCCTGTGTGAACATAGCCATAGACAACTCTCCAACATAATATTCAACAAGCCACTTCTTTCTGATGCCACTGAGGAATACCAAAAGGAACTACGCCACCTACTTAGGAAACTCCCTGAAGCAGCACAGGAGGAAATCAAGAAATCTACAACCCTAGAACAACCAGGGATATGCTACCTACTAGTAAAAATCCATAAACCCTGGACGCCTTGTTCTCTCAGGTATTGGCATTCTTACAGCAGGCTTATCTGGCTGTGTAGACTCCCTCCTCAGACCTTCAACTATCACACTCCTAGCTATCTTTGAGACAACACGGACTTCCTGAGAAAATGTCATTCCATTGTTTGTCTTCCAGAAAACACCATCCTGGCCACTAGGGACAGAGAAGTTCTCTACACCATCATCACACACAAAGACAGACTATAAGTCATTAGAAATATATCCCAGATTATATCCAGCACACCACATAACTGAATTTTATGACTCTGTACTCACCTAGGACCATTTCAGATCTGAAGATGATTTATATCTGCAAGTCAGCAGCACTGCTATGGGTACCTGCATGACCCCACAATATGCCAACATTTTATGGCTGATTTAGAAAAAATGTTTCCTCAGCTCTCAACCCCAAGTACCAATCATCTACTTACTTACATGGGTGATATCTTCATCATCTGGACCCATGGAAAGGAGACCCTTAAAGAATTCCACCAAGATTTCAACAATTTCCACCCTACAATCAAACTCAGCCTAGAACAGTCCACATGGGAGATCCACATTCTGGACACTACTTCAAACCATATAACACAAACACTATGACAGGTTTATATTCAGGCAACAAAAAAACTTTGTCAACTCTCCTCTGTATCTACACTAATGATGCCATCATAGGACCTAATCACACCAGCTATTCCATCAAGGGCTCATTCATCTGCTCATCCACCGATGTGACTGTCTCTGTGCAAAAGAATAAATGGCTACAAATATGACGTCAGAACTGGCAACATTCAAAAATCAATAGGAGATTATTTCAGTCTCTCCGGCCACTCTGTGATGAGTTTATCTGTGGCTGTCCTTACACAGGTTTATTCTAGGTCAAGGCTCCAAAGAGGGACTTCAAAGTTAGAATTCACATGCAAACTTGATATCATCAATTGGGGGTTGAATAGGATATTTCTTGACTTTCTCTTTATAAACCGTAATTGTCACCTCTTACACCATCCCTATTTGTTATTCCACTCAATTTGAATTAATACAACTTCTTTGATTTGCTGAAGAAATTTAACCTGTTCCTGTGATTACACTTACTTCACTGCATTTATCCTTCCTCCCCATATATTTTCCCATTTTCCAGTGTCTGATGAAGTGGGATCTGTCCCATGAAAGCTCATGCAATAAATAAATATGTTAGTCATTACAAGTGTCACAAGACTCCTTGTTTGTTTTGCTGAACTAGGCTAATATGGCTACCCCTCTGGAATCTGTAGGAAAGTGTTCATAGTTCTGTGATGCACTTAACTAACACACCATGTTCCCAGACCATAATCCTGTGAGCTGACTTGTTTTTGTTGTACTGAGCGGTCCCTTTACAATCCACTGTGCTAATAGGATACAAACACACGCTGATAGACAGGCCTTGCTTCCAAAAGCTTACAATCTAAATACTGAAGACAGAAAAAGAGGGGGCGTTGAAACATAAGCAAAGAGTGGTGAAGATCATACACAAGATCAATGACACAGGGGAAAAGAAGCCCTCTCTCCTAACCCTCCCTTCTTTGCCTTATCCATTAAACTGTGCTGCTTCCTGGATTGTGTTCATATGCATCATGCAAAACCAAATTCTCCACTGAGTTATACTTGCTTAACGTAAGCAGGGCAGAGTTGGTCCCTAGGTGGGGAAAACAAACACATCACTATTGCACCTCCCTATGGAATGACAAAAGTCTCCACTGAAGAAACATAACATCAAGATTGCTAATAGTTGAAGTGACTGGGGATTGTAGTTCAAAAATATTTTGACAGAAGAGGCTATTAGAAATATGTTGAAAATACCTCTTAAATATTAAGAACAGTCTGTGTTTATTTTGAACATATCTTCATCTCACAGAGCTAATATGGTAATAGAAAGAGAGGTTTACATTTAAAATAGTACAGGAACGAAAACCTTATATGGCTGCATTTGGGTGAAAGCTTCTGAAATTCATTCATGTTTAAATTCTTGATTTTTTTCACTATTAACATTGCATTCTGTAGTTTAACACTGAGTCCTAGGTCAGCCCTTAACCAGAAGGCCATTCTACATGCTTCAGAGAAAATAACCTCTGTCAATGATTTCAGAAGTGGTTAGTGATTTGGGGTGCCTCTATTTTTGGATTCTCGGCTGCTAGCACTTAAATAAGGCCAGATTGCAAAAAGGTTCTAAGCATCCAGCTTCTGAAAACTAGGCCCATGTAAGGTGCATTCAGCCAAGAGAGGTGGGATGGTTTAGTTGTTAAGGTGTTAGCCTAGATTCTTGTTCAAGCCTTGCTCAACCATAGACGTCCAGTAAGATATGAGACTTATCACTTACCCCCTGTGTCTCAGTTCCCCATTGTAATAGCACATCCTACCTCACAGAGCTAGAGTGAAGATAAATGCATTAAAAGATGGTGGGATTCTCTGGTAACAGGACCATATAAATACCACCCAGTGTCCGTGGCTGCTTTTGAAAATCTTAGTCCCTGAATTAGCTTTAAGAATTAGTATTTGATGGCAGGTTGGAGGATTTGTTTTAGAACTCTCCCTTTCTACTAGCAATTTTAACTCAACACACAAATTCCACCTAAGGGTCTAGCATTTTGGTTAACCTATTTTCTGTCGACACTGACTAATCCAAAAGTCTGAACTGTACCTAGTCTCATTTTGATTAAAATTATGTTTCCCACTCATGAGTGCTAGGACTGTACTAGTGCTAGCAGAGCCAGATGTGTGTTTCTTGAGCAGAGAATTAACAAAATTGCTTTGAAATAAAATCTTCCTCATTTCCACCTTATTCCTGCTCCTCAGATGCCAACTGAGGCTTGATCTTGAGAGATACTGTTATGGGCCTATAAGCCCCATTCAGAACTTAGGCAGAGGTGGGAGGGGAGCTTTCCCCATTTGCCATGCCCACACACACGAACAAAAGCTGCCGATCTAGGAGACACACATCCACAGCTGAACTTTCTGAAGGAGGCAAAACCCAGTAAAAATGAATGCGGAAAAGCAACAAAGAAGGAAGCAGTAGAAAAGCTTAAGACTACAAAGCATTAACAATGATGCATCAGGCAGTGCCCCCTGCACCTTTTCTCAAGCTAGCATTACTCCAATAAACTTATCAAGGGATATGTCTACACTGGAGGCTCAGTTAAGTCTACTTAAGAAGGTCGACTTTAAGTCGACTTAAAGGCAACCTTGTTAAGTTGACTTAGAGCGTCCATATTAAAAAGCCTTGTGGACTGTCTATGTCCACCTTGACAGCTGCTAGGTCAACTTAACGCAACTGTAGGCAACCCCCGGCATGTGTGCCAACAATGGCACCTGAGCCCATTCAGAGTGGCATGCGGCACCCTCTGATGTACGACAGAAATCACCACTCCTGCCACCGACAACCGCTCTGGGTGGCTTCCTTCAGGTACAGCTGGGACACAGGGAGGCCCCCCATGCCTATGCCTCCATGTAACATGAAAAAAGCTGCCCAGAATGTCTCCTCTCTTAGTGTGATGCTCCCCAAAGGAGCCACTCTGGACAGCTTCCTTCTGCAGCATGCCTGGGAGCCCCTGAAAGGAGCCACTTCTTTTTGTGGCATTCCTGAGGACCCCTATCCCCAAGTACACCGCCAAGATGGGTGACTCTGGGTGACTTCTTTCTATGGCATGTCTGGGAAGTGCTCCCACTGCAGCCGTAACTGCTGCTGAATTTTCAGGCAGCCACCACAGTTTTTCAGTGGAGGGAGCCACCAGCACCAGCTGAGGATCTGAGAGGAAGGACCAGCACAGGGGTCAGCAAAGTTTGCCAACCCTCGACTTAATACTTAAGTTGACCTTATTAAGTCGAGATCAACTTAAGCATTAAGTCAACCTTCCAAGGTGGAATTATTAAGTCATCTTAAGGAAGCACTTAAGTTGGCTTAATAAATTCCAGATTTTGCTGGAGTTTTCTTTAGGTCAACTTAAGGAAGGTTAAGTCAACCTAAGGCTCCAGTGTAGACATACCCAGGAGCAAGAGCAACCCCAGATGCTGCCCTCAAGCAGCGGGCACAAACTAGAACACCTAAGGAGCCCAACACATATTCTGACAGGAACCTGTGACAGATACTAAACACTCACAGATCCCACTGACTTTAGATTTGCAGGTGCTCTCAGTAGCTTTTGGGGTCAAAGCCAAAGTGTGAGGATCCATTTTAGATCCAGGCTTGGCTATTTCTTTTGTTCTAATGTGGCCATTCCCTAGCAAGAGTTTGTAACTTCACATTAGCCACAGTCATAACCTGTCACAGAAGCGTGCACCATTTACAGAACTCTGGGCACAAAGTTGTCTTTTATTCCTACAATGCAATTACAAAGGTAATTGGCTGCTATATATCTGTCTGATGCTTTTTTGGCACTTCCTTCCACTTTTCTGCAATATGTTTTAGTGTTGAAGCCAATAACCTGGTCACCATGCATAGGTTATACTTGGCAGGTTTAGGACACAGCAGCTGGACTCTATACTAGAAGGATATGAGACAATATGTGGCAGGCTCTTTGACTGATTGGCTCAGTCTCTGGATCATGAGACAGCTGTGAAATTGTCTTGGAATTTGCCAAGGGTTAAACTGCTGATGTGCTAACTTGATTTTCCTAGGTGTCCAGTTTCCTCTGGCTATGGTTATCTGCAATGAAATATGCACTAGATGTATGTAGTAGCTAATGTTATGTTCATGGCATAAAAAGAGACAAATTGGATGAGAACACAAAGTACTTTTTTTTTTTTTTTGGAAGGTTGCTAAGTCACAATATTTTTCCTCTTTAAATCCAAAACCTTAACACACAAGAACCAAAAACAGAGAAAAAAAGCACGTTGCTCCCTAAGCCAGCTCACCCCACCATGCACTGAACTGGCCTTTTGGAGGATCATGCTGAAAGACCCAGATCCCAGGGTTCCCTATAGAGCTCCCTAGGCTGCAAGCTGGAACACAAGAACCCTGCAGAATTTAAAGGTACGGCCTACACAGTTTCCAGTATACCACAGCTCATATTCCTCCCCCAAGGCGCTTATAGTCTAAGAAAAATCATAGAATCATAGAATCATAGGGTTGGAAGGGACCCCACGAGGTCATCTAGTCCAACCCCCAACTGACCTAGATAAACAAGTTGGCTGAAGTGGAAAGTGGGGCAAAAAAAAAAAATGACAAGATATTCACAATTCTCAAGCAATTATTACAATGATCTGCCTGCCTGTGTAGAGAGTGTGAAGTATCCCCGATACTCGGAATCAAAGAACAATCTCAGTCTCTGGGATATCTTCCTCATGATTTCCATAGCAATCACCCTCCATAGGATCAGCTCTGCTTCAGTGCCCTAGGCTAGAGCGGTCAGTTATGGGACCAGATAATCTGATGGCATGTGGTCCTTTAAGCATCACTGGAGGCTCATAACTTCTACAAAACATAGCTTCATCCTGGCAGAGGGAAACACAAAATGCAGTGGGAGATCCAGAGGAAGGTTCTCTCTGAGTGGGTTGTTTCTGTAATGGAAAAGGAGCATTATTGTTGAGGTAGACTTTGAGAAGACAACCTAGCCTCATTGGGTGGGTGAGAAAATGAGGCATGGAGAGACAAAATGATCCAGCCAATGTTACACAAGAAATGTGTGGCATAGATTGACTGAGGCCTGCGGACTCATAGGTCCATATCATAAAAGTATAAGCCTGTCCTGCCTTCTTTTAATGACAGTCTTGCTATTTTGAGTTCATTCTAATAAGCTGCCATCCTAATAAGCCTCTAAGGGAAACTTGTTTTATCTTGAGAAATGGCAAACTCCCTTTTTAAAAAAATGCTTCCAGGGACCTGAATTTGCAAGATTTTCCAGAGACCACATTCTAAAAATAACTGATTGATGTTTGCTCTGCTGTTGGTGGATCTTGTTGGCATTTCTAGCTCATCTGTGTGGAGAAATGATGTGATTTTACAGAGGTGCAGGTACCATTGAAGTAAATAGGAATTATGGGTGCTTGGCACTTCTGAATATTAAACCTGTTATCTTGAATTCTATATGAACTTTTTTCAATTTTTTTTAAGTGAGTGGAAGTCGGGTTAACGTATCCTTTATTTCAGATGCTTTATTTCACCCACATCTTTGCATCTTGGTTTCAACTGTTTCTTGTGGTATTGCTGAAGCAACTAGATGCAGGAATGAAGTGTCAAAAAGCTTGCTCTCATGAGACTTGAAATCTGATAGTGTAGGTTTTGTATGTTTGATTCCCATGTAGTTAAAATAAGCAGCCAAACTTCTCTGAATGCTTAATCAAACGGGGTCAAACTGAAGTTCATTTATTATGAATATTTGTACAGAGAAGGCAAATGTTTTTTGTGCACTAATTAAGGTCCATTTTTTCTGGCCTAATGGCCTGCAAATTCTTCTTCAGCTTGTTTAGAAATGAAGAAAGATTTACAACAAGGAGCAATTTCAAAAGTCTAGATTAAACTAGAACTGTACAGCACGCAAGATCTGAAACTCTTTAATGCAATGGTCTGAATGCAAAAAGTAAAATTAATAAATATTGGTTTGAATAATGATTTTTGGCTTGCAAGAATATTAGCAGAAAGGAAAAATATATATTTAGATGATTGGAACAAAAGTATCTGTGTGGCCATCTTGAAAGCTCTCTTTAGCATTAGAAGGAAAAATAATGTATGTCTTAAGCAACCTTTTGTATAATAAGACTCATGAACAGCAATAACTCGAGATGGCAATGACAAATCCATAGGATATGATGTGTTTATATAAACCATATATCAGATAATCTGTATGATGAAAAATGCATAAAGCCACATTATGTCACCTTTACTCATGTTGAATGATATCTGACAATATCAGGAATGCTACTGGCATGTGTGGTGTCCCTCATGCAGTAACTGAGTAAAGAGGGCACTATATGCCTTTTCAACAGTAGGTGATCAAATAAGTAACCACTGAAACAATTTACTTTGGATTATATTGGACTCTAAATTCTCCATCACTTGATGTCTTTGACTCGAGGCTGCATGCATCGCTAAAAGATATGCTAGGTCAACCCAACATTATGGGCTTGAGGCTTAAATTATTGGGTCAGGTCCTCTGGCTTATGTCATATAAGACGACAGAACTAAGTCATGGCTTCCCAACCTGTGGATTGTGACCGAACACTGGCTTGCTGGAATGTGTCAAAGGATCGTGGAAGAGGGGTTGGGTCAGGTCCTACCCTCGTCAGCCGTGAGAGGCCCTGGGAGTGGGAGGCATTTCAGAGCCTTCACTGAACTCCAGTTGCAGCAATGACTCTGGTAAAACAAGTCTGACTCGGGTCAACTCACTGCTCTGAGCATTACAAACTGGTGCATACTTTGGACAAGCCACTTGGGTCTGGCCCAAATGCCCCACCATCATGACGATGGCAGGCTATCTGAGCCAAATTTGAGCAAGTGCTGCTGTGGCTCTGTTCAGTAAGTTGTAATGGCATGCTCACATATTTAGCCCAGTTGTCCAAGAGTGGCTGTCCAAACCTGAAGAAACTGTGACCCTGGAATGAAGAGTTGAGACTCCCCAGTCAATGAAATGGTGTGCAAAATGTACTTATGGAGCACCTCCTATATGAATATATATATTATATATCATGGGTAAGAAGGAGTGCATAATCCAAATGTTTTTTGCACTAAAGCTATTAATTGGGTTGTGACAAGCCATCCAGCTTTACAAATGGGCCCTAAGCCCCAAAAGGTTCAGAACCACAGGAGTACATAATCATAATGGTTCCTTGTAGCTTTAAAAGCTATGAATCTATAATTAGCAAAGTCTGTTTGAAGATGATCCTCAAGAAGAACCTGGATTTGATTAATAGAATAAATTGTTACCTACAAAGAGTTTGCTTGGCTCCTGTTTTTTAAGGTATATTTTCTGTAGATACCTGTCCTCAGTTTGTGCAAGTGATATGGAAAGCTTAAGTACATGTCTAATTTAAGTGAATTCAGCTTTTTGATTAAAAAAAACCCTATGTAACAATAGGAAAAACTGCAATCTGTTGAGACATATTTGAGTTATTTTGCAGTAATTGGCTTGGCAGCAGGTTCAGTCACAGATTTCTGTTTCACAGATTGTCCTCAAATGAATAAAAGGTTTGCTTTGAAATGTAATTAATATTGGGTTCAGCTGCAAGACTTTCTCAGGTTGTCAAAGGAATTTGGAGGAGGTAGTTACAAAAAATGAACAGGATGAAATAGCTACGCTGAAATGAGCTGAAGGGCAGCACAAAAAAAATAAAACCCTCAAACTGAACTGGACTGAAATAAACAGTGACAGTTTTTCAGATGTTGACCATCAAAATCAGCCATTAACAAATACTTGCAGTAATGTTGCTCAGGATGTACAGCTGGCTGTTAAAGTCACGTATATTGGTGAACTCGTTATGCATTGAGAAGGAAGAGGAGATTTGAAATAGTTACACTCTACAGTGGCAAAAGCTATAAAGCCATGAATATCTGATAGTCATGTATACTCCTTTCCATTGTTATATTAAATGTATTAAACAAAGTAAGTTTTTGGTTCACTGGGGCTGTCTAGTAAGTGTCTGATTGGATCTATCCTAAACATACAACACATATGGGAAACTCTTTGGGTGGGTGGATGTGTTCATTATTAATTAAGAGTTTAACTAGATTAGTTCAAACTCTAAGCCTTTATTTCTACATCCATTTGTTTCAATCTTTTTCTATGTACAAAATTCAAGGCAAAAGCCTTACTATGCTCAACAGTGCAATAGCATTCTCTATTTCTCCTAGTCGATATATTCAGATTTTGAATTCGGATGTGTAGGACTACTTACCTGAAGTAGATGTAGAGAAAGGGGCAGGAAATGGCCCTCTCTCAATTCACTTACCAGAGTTAGTGCAGCAAAAAGGGTGGCATAATTTTACTTTCTTTGGAAAACATAAGCAGAAAATGATCCTCCAAATTCTTGAGAGTCTAGAAGAAGGAGGGAAGGAATTTTGACTTGGGGGAGGTGTCCAATGGTTGGTGTGCTGACTTGGGAAAGAGGTTCAGTTCCTTTCTTTACCACAGACTTCCAGAAGTAATATGGCCAAGTCTTTAAGGGCCAGATCTATAGATGCAAACATCACCTAATGAGATTTTCAAACGCACCATGCAACAAACTCCCATCGACTTTGATCAGGCTTACACAATCTACCTGCTTGGAAGTTTATGTGACTCCCACTAGGTGCCTAGTGGAATCTTCAAGTCCTAAATACATTTGAAAAGCTAGCCCTTAGTCTTTTGATTCCTCAGTTCCCATCTATAAATAGGGAATAATATTTTCCTATTGCATCGCTGTGAGGAATGACTGTCAGGAGCCCAGATACCACTGTGATTGGACCCACATAAATACCATAGATAGAAAGTCTTCTGGGGCTATTCCTGGGGTGTTGCTGTTAATACACCGTCCTTTCTTCTAGACTCTGCCTAATGTCATAGTATAGCACATGGTGTGATCATATTTTTATCAGTGATCAAAATAATTGATTGCAGTAAGTGAGAATGGAGGAATGATTTAAGGATCAAGAACACCATATGTGGATTCTCTGTCAGCCCATCCAAGGAAACTTGACTGAGCATCTCATCTGTCTGAGCTACTGCAGATAAATTGATTTCCATGTAGTGAGGGAGGGAGTTGCTTATACCCAGCTTTGTATTTGAAACCTTAAAACCAAAGTCCCATCTGCTCTGTGTAGATGGGAGCTGGGTGAATATAGCAAATTATGTGGAGAGAGAAACACCTCGTTATTTTGGGCCTTTGATAAACTTATGTTCCAACATTCACATGAGCTCAACTTCAGTCACAAGAATGCTTGTGGAAATTAAAAGTGTTACAATGATTAGTGCAAACAAATATTTGTGAATCTATACATCCTAGGTCCCACTACAGCTATTTCAACCCACCCCCACCCCCTCAGGTCATTTGCACATAGGAAAAGAGACTCCTTCCAAGTCATCCAAATGGGATTTTAGTTTATAAATACAGTGTAATTATGTTACTGTGTTTAACACTATAATGGTATGCTTTAAAATGCAATAGAAGCTTGATGTTTCCAGAGGAGACACTGTTTATTAGCACAGTAACTGGCAGTGAATTTCAAATCTTCAACTTTTTTCTGTTCAAATAATTATCAGTGAATGAGTTCCTTATGTGATTTCACTGTGAGCGTTTTGGGGTACATATGACATGTGGATTGAGCTGACTTTACTCAGCAGTAAGGATTAGTAAGAACCAGTACTTTGGCAGCTTGATGTATGAAATGAAGCTGTTTGAGAAGGGTACTATGAGACTGGAGTGAAGGGGGCAGGGACTGAAGCTGTGGCTTACTGTATATCCTAAATCTGGCTGGAAGATGGGCTTTGAACAAGCTGTTATTTTCCACATGGGAGTAGCGCTGCTACAGTAAAATGCCAGATTTCATCCATCATAATGTCATGGCTCATATTAAAATGTCTTGAGGGACCCAAAGGAGGGATGGGTAAAAAACATCAAATCAATTTTCAGGCAATTGTTACGGTTTTCAGAACCTAAGCCCTATGTGACGACATTAAGGTTGCACAAAGGGAGGTTATAAATAAGGTCCATATATCAAGGGAGGAAATAATTTAGAAAAAGGCAGTTGATTTGACTTTTGCGTGAGGCTGAACATATGGTGAAGTATGACTGGGTTATCATTCTATACATTTCTTACAGAGACAAGCACCAAATCTACCCTTCAGAGCAATGAGCTCATCGGAGGAGTTCTAAAACTGACAGCTCTGGAGCAGTGTACCCCTTGTTGATCAAGAAAGGAATGTTAGAGGGTTATTTTACATTTGTTTAAATTAGCATTTAATTATGAGAAATCCAAGTCAAACATCATTATAGAACTACTCCTGCAAACACAAGCATTAACCTTTATATAGAGGTGGAATGTTTTATGAGATGCTTTTGAGTACAAGGAATTGGAAATTAGCTCTGTGATAGAGCCCTCTATTAAGAACAGGTAGACTTTTAAAGTTTAATATTCTAAATATTTCAGTCAGCATAAAGAGATTTACCATGATTTTTTTAAGACCATTAACTATACTCCCATACTACAGCACACATGGCAGAATGTATATGGAGACCAGCAAGCAGCCAGGTGACCAAAGTGCAAAGACAGCAACATGGGCAGACCCCTTAGCAAGACAAGGATTTGGTATAGAGTCTTGTTACGGCAGCCATTTGGGATTCTTCTAGTAGGGTCTTCACGGTGTGAATGTCTGCCGACAGGGATCTCTTTGCCTGATCACAGCTTCACTTTGCTCTTTATTTGAAGAATGAGGTATTCATGGCAAGGTGAACTATACCATGACCTCCACTTGGCGTAATTCAAATTGCCAGCCCTGAGATGTTGTTTGTTTCCTTCTCCCGTTTATGTCTCCAAGGGGAAGTCTTTTCTCCCTAGACTTCCCTGGCTGTGGCCTTCCTCCCTGTGTGTAACCACCAGTCTTGATATTTCATGCCCGATGATAGGTGACTGCTTGCCTGGGCGCCCCATTTGCCACCCCCTCCTAAGCACACACTAAAACTCCTTGTGGACAGTCTAGGGGGTGTTGGCCTGGAATCTGGGTGACTACAGACTATCATAACTCAAAGATACTGATCTCATAGGAATTAATGACCCACCTAGGAATCTGGACCCACCTGGAAATTGGGTCCCATCTAGTCATTTATGACCCACCTAGAATTTGGGACCCACCTGGGAATTTGGAACTCACCTAAGAATTTATGATCCACCTGGAAATTTGAGTCCCACCTAGGAATTCAAAAAACTTAACTAAGAAATAAACAACTTAACTCAATCGTGGGAACTACTAATATGACCCTCCCCTAGTATGGGAAGAGACCAGGAAACACTGAGCTAAAAATCCTATAAAAAGGAGATGCCAACTGGCAGAAGTTATGGAGGTTCACGTGTTACCCGCCAGAACTGATCACTCTGACGGTTGGATCTCCCAAAGAAAGCTAGCTCGTGTCGTGTTCCTTACCATGTCCCTTGCATTCATGCTGCTGGTCAGTGGTGCCCGGGTTGTGGTACGTATAAAAAAATCCCCTACGAGTACTTTGCCGTTTGTTTTACCTTGCAGTGTTGTTTCATTGTGAATACCTAGCAGTTTTACTTTGTTGAAAATACCTTGCAGTTTTGCTGTGTTACTGATATAGATTTGCTACCTCAGTTAGTCTTGTAAGATTGCTGTTTTAGTTGTTGATTGCTACCTCAATTGATGCTTTGAAACAAGTGTTGTTACTAAGCTGTCACTGTGATTATCCATTGAAAAAATTTCCCCGTTGCCGCTCTAAATAAACAAACCCATTTCTCAGTTAGAACTACTGAGTCCGGTGTCTACTTCTCCCATCACGGTTGGGAACCAACAGATATGACAAGCCACTACTATCCCTCACTTGAGCTCCTACTAAAAGCAGATTTGGGGTTTAATTCGGCAGGAATTTCTTCCAGGGAGCCAATATGGAGTGAGTTAGTGTATAGAATGAGTAAAATGAAAAAGATACAATTAATAGGGTCAGCAAGCTATGCACACAGCAACACAGATCATCATGCAACATTACTGTGAGTTCTGTTCTCCTTGTCCTCACACACCATTGTTGAATGCTGGTCAGAGATTAAAATTGTCCTATTGGTTGCATGGTGCTATAGGACCTGAAATGTGGAATGTCTTGTAAATATTGTACTGGTGCTCAAGATATTTAAGTCAAGGTTAAATTCCCTTTGTTTATTGTACATTCCCCCAAACAGGGGGAGTAGGGAGCCAGAACAACAATAAACAGCCAAGGTGAGTGAAGTAATCTTTATTGAACCAACTTCTCCTGGTGAGAGAGACAAGCTTTCCATAACTCGGCTTCAGGTCTGGGAAAGGTACCATGTAACAGAATTGTAAGCACTAACAACTAGGCTGTGCCAAAATCCTTGATAAGTAGCCCTCTCCTGTCTCATTACACAATACATATGATTTCTGATTACCATAACAGGCTAATTTCCTAAAGCTGGGTCTCTCTCAGCTTCCATTTGTTAATGGCTCTCAGCCTCCTAGGGACATGTCTTTGGGCCCAAAGTAGTTCAATGAATGCTGAGGGAAGAGGGGAGAGAAGCAACTTTGACAGGTTCCCAAAATAATTGACTGTTTTGTCACAAAGTGTCGTCTCCACTGAACCGGCTTGGCTATTAAAAAAAGTTTTTCTCCTGCTTGCAGAGAGTTTAATCTCTGACCAGTAGGCCTACAGACAATCAATACTTAAGACCGGTTTGGTATCCTGTATGACATTAGCTGCTGAACTCAGCCCCAGACCTGGTGGATAAGGGGCTATGTAAGAGGCCACCCACCCTTCCCAATATACATCAAAATTCACACCAGTTGGCATACTGGTTGGTGTTCTCAGCAGCAGACAAGAATTGAATGTGCAGCTAGTGAACTCTGTTATAACCACTACAGGTGGGCTTGCTTGCATCTCTGAAGCAATGGCTTTGCATCCTTTATTATGCTAACAGGTTGGACATCTGAAATAGCTTATTATTCATTTTTTAAGCACTGACTCGTTTGGTCCTATTCATAAAAGCTTCCAGGAGTAGAGATTTGTTCTTTTCAGCACGGTCCCTGGGGCACAATAGAGGACAATGTCTTCCCTGATGTTATTGTGCATGTTGCAACCAGTAATTGCTACTTTATAATTAAGAATTCAATCATGTAGCAGATACAATTCCATGTGGATGAATGAGCTTTTGAAGTAGAGATTTGATTTTAAGAAAGAAACATTTCTGGATTTGGGCAAGGACCTCTGGAGCTTTGGTTAAGCGGTGAGAGTGCATGTAAAGTATCTGTCTGACAGCCGAGTGTCTATCTGTTTTGAAAATAATGGTGTAAAGAACTTATTTTGACAGAAGACAGTGGTTGCGTTACTGTTTTGTTTTGGTTTTTTCAACAGTAAACTTGACCTCCCTTGGGTACTCCCTTGCATGGTGTATCAAGGATTATGTGGTAATTGCTATGTATCTCTTTAAGAGCAGTGGTAATGAGGCAGATAGTTTGCAGGGCTAGAACATTTCACAGTAAATCTAGGAGCAGAGTTAGGATATAAAGACCCAGCTTGAAGCAGGGTTGGGGCAGGGAGGGGAATAGTGAAGTGTACTCTGTTGCCTCAGGGTGCAGCCTGTTTCCTCTTGCGCACTACCGTTAATTAGTTTTCAGAAGGATAGGGTTACGTTGCAAACTTCCAGCAGGTGAATTTGTTTTTTCTTTATCTGTTCGTATACTATAGCACATTGGCTGATGCCATCTGACTATTAGCTCCAAAAAATGATGAGCCCAAATGATTGAACATACACCGTTTGTGATGGGAAAATGTGAGTTTCATAACTGGAGCAGATTCCCTCACCACCAAGAGTGTCAAATCTGGGTGGACTTCTCAGGATCTGCACAGTGACTCATCTGTCATTTTTTTCTTTCTAACAGTCAATCCAGAATTAGTAAGCAAATTGCGATCACTGGAACTTGGAAATGAAATGGGTCAAAGAGAATTTTGTTTTAATAACACCAAAGGAGTCTCTTTGTTTTCTCCTGGAGGCAGCCCTGCTCTGATGGGTGACTGTGTGCAAGTGACTTTACATCTCTCCATGCCTCAGTTTCCTTTCTCAATACAATAGCAGGCTGGTCATATAAGCTCTACGTTTGTCTTAGGGCAGATCTATACTACTGTTTAAGTAGATCTAACTTACATTGCTAATGGATGTGAAAAATTCCCAAGGGGTAGCCGTGTTAGTCTAGTTTAGCAAAACTAACAAGGAGTCCTGTGGCACTTTTAAAGACTAACAAATTTATTTATTGCATGAGCTTTCATGGGAGAAAATCTCACATCATCAGACACTTTGAAGATATGGGAACATACAGAATGGGAGGAAAATAAATGCAGGGAAGTGTAAGTCATAGGATCAGGTCACACTGTAACAGCAAATCAAAGCAGTTGTTAAGTTTCAAATATTGGGAACAACATATAGAGGAAGGTGATGTTAAAACACTGGTTAAAATGAGAAAAAAATCCAAAGTCCTTATTTCATCCTGAAATGACGCTGTTAAATTTGCATATGAATTCCAATTCTGCAGTTTCTCCTTGAAGCCGTGAGTTGTTATTCATTTGTCTGAGCACAGCTATAAGCAAATCATCAATGGAGTGATCAGGAAGATTGAGATGCTCACCTACTGGTTTTTTAATGTTGTGATTGCCGATGTCAGATTTGTACCCATTTATGAAAAAAGAGCCCCCTTCCCCACAAGCAACACAAGTTAGAGAGAACCAGGAGCTGTCCACATCAGCATGATGTTGGCAGGAGATGCTCTTCCACCAGTATAGCTTTCACCTCTTATGGAGATGGAGTATTATGCCAACAAGAGAGCTCCCTCCTACCAGCATAGACCATCTTCACCAGTAGTACTACAACTTCACAGGATGTTCTGATGTACTGCTTCTAGTGTAGACCTGCCCTTACTTTATACTGGAAGAGTAACTCACCTACAGCACATTAAGCAGAACTTAATTTCCAGTCATACTGACTTATGTGACAGTTCAATTTTGTGGATTAGATTTTATTATTCAAAAGCAAAGCGGCATGTGTGCTACTGTGCAAGTATTGCCTAGTTTTCACACAGTCAACTTATCCTTATCTGATGTGCTTATCCTCTGCTGTGGTCTCTATCCAGTGAAAATCCGTACACGCATAGACATAAAAATAGTCCCATTAACTAGTACTTCCCTCCTCAACTATCAATACTTCCATGCTCAGATTTCAGCATGTACTTAAGTGATTTGCTAGATTCAAGCCTTAAAGTGCTCAGTTGTCTTTCTCATTTGTAAGGTTCAATCTTGGACTGTACTTGATATTTTTCCAAAGGCAAGAAATAATTTCTCACCTTTTTAAGTGCCACTTGGCTGCAGATATTGTAAAAATTGTTACATCTTGTAGAAGTGCCAATTAGAGACAATAATTACTTGACTGGCCTGCTTTAGCATTAAAATGCCTACAACTTTGGCCTTGGCAGCCGGAGGTTTTATTTCTATGCTTGTGCAATGCAGGAAGACCACTGTTTTATGAATATTGATTTAATAATTAAACAAGACAAATTGTAGCAGAATAGCACTATCATTTAAAATATTATTAACATACCAGAATATCTGCTCTATTTATTTTTTCTATTGCCTGTAGGAACACACTTCAGTAGTTCAAATGATCAATCTTTTGCATCAGTTACATTGATAATAATATGTTTAGAGTGTAATGTAGATTTTGTGTGAAACTGACCGCCAGTACTATCCCATGAAATCAAACTAGGTTTTGTCATACCAAGCCATATTTAAAAAAATAAAATTAAAGATGTGTCTTATTAATGAAAATGTAACTTAGCTGAAGTACATGGAATTAGAGGGATTTGAGTGATATTGTAAAAAATCTGAATACATATACATAAAATAAATTTTTAAATATTGTTTTAAAAAACGCAAAACTAGAAAATGTTCAACAGGCATTTTGACAGTATTCCTGAATTTTAGCTGAGCCCAAAGAAAGGTATTTTTGTGTGAGAATGCTTTTATGCGCTTTTAATAATTCTCTTGTGTAAAATAAAAGTTTCACTTTAACTGCACATTAGGTACTTTTACTGAAAAATGCTTCCAGACCTATTTTGAAGACAAATTCTCCATTTTTATTACTTAACTGGAACAGAATATTTTAGGGGTTTTCTTTTTTTTTTTTTTTTTTCCATCACTTCTGACTAAAAAAGTGCATGCATAGGTGGGTGTTGATTAATGGTGCTAAAAACACTTTCTGTAGGATCTTATGCTAATTACCCTTTCTACCCTAACCCGTGTCATTTTTAACCATCCAAATTAGCATTTTCTCTTAGGACTAAGGAATGTGTGAATTGTGAAGCTGGTTCAGTAAGCTGAGTTAACAGTGAGAAAATTGAGATGTTCTGTCTTTTCATATTAACATCTGCTGCTTGTATCAAATGTGATATATTCAAAATGATGAAGATATTAGCCTCATCCCCTTCACCCCCCCCAGGACAAAAAAAGTGTAATTTGTGACAATTGTTATCGCTAGTTCCAGGTAATCATGTTGGGAATAATGGATTTTTGACATGCAAGCCTTGAAAATTGGTTGCTTTATTGTTGATGCAAGCAGTTTAGTTTCTTTGTTATTACTGCAGTTGAATAATGGAACAAAATCTTAAAGGGACTGGTTGATGGGGAAAGCACTGCTCAGATAAAATCCTGATTATAAATGGTTCCAATTGGTTTATTTTATATTCTAACAGGAACATAAGACTTTTTGGGCTTGTTACATTATTAAAATAAAAGCCTGGATTTCTAAAGAGAAGGGGAACATTTATTATTGTTTTCACTCCTAAAATACTCTGCAGTTTACATGGATTTTGATTTTTAGACTCGTAGTTGATAAATGGCAGTAATTGATGGCAGTATGAGAAATCCCTGTTTTGAAAATGTAATGAGCTCTCTCAGATTTGAGACCTGCCCATAGCAGCTCATTATTATCATCATAAATAGTGCCTAAAATATTTCTGCACTGCTAGAGTGACCTCTGTGTAAGAAGCAAAATTTTACTGTCTTCAGCTGAGCTGAAGTCAAATAACCACACTCTGTAGGCTGTGTTAGTTGTTCCTGAAAGCACTGTGTACAAAAGAGCTAGTCAAGGCTTAAACTTTTTAGTTTGTTCCCAGAATTCAGGCACTTCTACCACAAAAAGCTCAAAACAAAACTGGAAAAGCATTCTGGGTATTTGGATGCAAAGGAGAGATGCTTACACCATGCCAGGTTCCCTGTACCATGTTGATTTTTCATTAATGCAGCCAAACATGTCCATGATTGGCTGGAAAAACAATGTTCTGGTATAAAGCACTGTGAGGTCTGGCTATGCAGGATGTGGGAATACTAGAAAGATGCCAGCATCCAGAGCAGTCTTCCAGTTCACAGCTGTTTCATAATGATCCTACTGTCTCAGCTTCAGGAACAAACAGAAAGGTTGCACGGAGCTGCCCTCTTTTCTTCCACTGGTTGGCAAGAGAGAATAGGGGAAGGGCTTTCCCCCTTCTAGCATCCCTCCCTCTTCTGTGCAAGCTGGTAAGAAATACAGAAATAATGAGTTTGGCCCGTGGTCATCACTTCATTAAAATAAAAAAAAACTTCCTGCCAGTCCAAATGTGATCTTTAAAACCTCTTTACTTGTCAGGAGGGGAAGAAGAAGAAGAAGAAGAAGAAGAAGAAGGAGAAAAAAAAAGCTTGTCCTATTTTTAGCCAGAAAAATTTAAATCACCATCTTTTTCTTTCCCCTCCACTGCAGAAGAATTTCTATTTAGAGACTCCGTACTATCCTTCTAAATCACAGTATGCATTCCCGGGAATCTTATTAAAAATAAGGTTTCACTCTAAAAGGGGCTTTTATGATAAAAATGCTTATAAATACGTAACTAAAAGGATGTGGTTACCTTAATTATGCTAGTCAAGGCCATACTTCTTTACGGGGGGACCCTAGCACATGCCAAAGAACTGAAATAAATGCAATTGGAAAGTTTAACTGGCAGGCTGTATTGGTGTACTGTGTAACCATAATGATAAAATGTTATCTAGCTACACAGCTTAACATTCTCTGCAGCTGCTGATTGGGGCCTACTTCTGAAAATCGATGCAATTTAAACGTATGCCTTAAGTTAGACATGTGCTTAAGTGTTTCTGTGAGGCAGGTCTCTGAAAGCTCATAACCATCCTTTGGAAGGTATAGAATGAAGCTTCTCGCAGGCTTGGGGTCTTTAGTCAGCCACAATGGGGGGGGCTGGCTGTGGGCTCCGTCATTTCAAAACAAGAGCCGTTGTTTCAAAACAGCTTAAACCCCTTCCGTTTCAAAATGACGGTTATTTCGAAATGACTTGTTTTGAAATAATGCTGTTGGGACATGCTGTTTCGAAATGATGGTTATTTCAAAATGAGTTGTTTCGAAATAACCGTCGTCCGGACATGTTATTTCAAAACAAGCATTGTTTCAAAATAACAGTCTGACCTTCTTGCCAGGGTGAAGAGAAGCACTGTAGGACACAGCTGAGTTCCCATGGCAGGCTCAGGAGTTGTGAGGGAGTGGAAGAGACACAAGGGGAATGAACTTTGGGCCCCTGCAGTCTGTTTTGGTCAGGTGAATAATTTGTGCCTGAAAGGAAGGGTCAGAACTGATTTTTTTAATAGGGATAACAATCCTTAGTGGGATGGAACAACAGGCCAGCAGCCCTATGGGTGCCCATATTTCTGTCAATGGCAAACGTGTGTCTGAGTGCTGAGTCCTTTGGGCAAGCCTAATTTTTATTAAACACGTTTGATTTATGTTCTATAGTCTCATGGGCAGGAAAAAAGGAAAATTAGCTTAGTAATAGATTAACTTTCTACCAGCATCTGTTTGCAGTCTGGCTCTGCTATTATAAACAGCATTTCACTAAGTATTACAGAGTAATTCTGGGTTATTTACAGTGAGCCCAATAAAAGATTCCAGGCTTCTGCAAAGACGTTCTTTCACTGGCATTTTACAAGATAGATACCTCTCAGATGGACCCACAAAACTGATACTTTACTCCTCCTAATGTGGTACATGCCACTGAGTTACATTACTACAGAAGGATGCACAGAAGATGGACTGGTCCAACCAACTAATCCATACTCTAGACGATATACAAATGTACCTCCCCCACAAAGCAAATTAAAATTAAATTAGTATGTGTGAAGCTGACGCTTTGACCTACGATTTGAGGGATAATTGTTGTTTTTCTTTATTGAATTTACTAGCACTTTAGAAGCCCCAACTGTCAAGGGTCAATGGGTATGTCTACACTAGAGGCTCTGTTAAGTCAACTTAACAAGGTCGACTTTAAGTCGACTTAAAGTCAACCTTGCTAAATTGACTTAGAGCGTCCATACTAAAAACTGTCGACTGCCTGCGTCTACACTGGCAGGTGCTAAGTCAACCCTTCCTGGTGGCCAGGAACTGGAAGGGGGCCTGGAGGCTAATTAAATCAATGTAAGGGCTATTCCCTGTCTACACCAGCTTAAGATGACTTTAGAAGGTTGACTTTAGTGTTAAATCAACCATAAGAGGTAGTGTTATTAAGTTGAGTTAAGAAAGTGCTTAAGTCAACTTAGTAAAAGCCCAGTGTGGTCGCAGAGGTCTGTAGGTAAACTTAAGCTTCCTTAAGTTGACCTAAGACTCCAGTGTAGACGTACCCAATATGTGGTGACAGGACAGGTCAGAAGTGGAGAGAGGGAGGAGAAAATGGCGCTTCAGTCCTGGCCAGCAAAGCACTTTAACAAAATGTGCATTTGTAGTCCTTCTGAAGTCAGTGTGACTACTCGTGCTTAAGGGCTCTGTTTGATTGGTGCCAGAGAACCAGGATTTCAAGGCATCAAGCCCAGAAGAACTATTTTGTCTACATTCACGCCCATCATGCTATACTAATTGAGAATTGTTGGGAAATGCTTTCTCTCATTTTATGGAGCTGAGCCTCCTTGGAACTAGTTCTGATATCTCTTAATCCAACATGACACCACTGTAATTCCACTGACTATGTTGACATTACTTTTGATTTATTCTAGTGCAAAGCTGAGGAAAATCAAGCCCCTTGCTTTCCTCCTGGACTGCATCCCTTTAGAGAAATTAATTTGTGAGAAAATTAAGACTGATCATTTGGTTTTAGATTCAGTATTATTTGTACAATTAATTTATGAGAACATTTTTTTTTACTACTGTTATTTTCATGAATGGTAAAAGTTCATGAGAGAGTGCCATAAAAAGACATTTGAAAATATTTTCTTCTCAGGCTAGTTTTCCCATCTGAATCAGGTTTCACCTCAGTGGCTGCAATCTCCTTTTCTCTAACCTCCATACATTGCATTGTTCCTGGACCCCTTCAGTCTGTTCACAACAGGCTTGCTAACATCTTCTCACCTATTATTTTTGGGTCATGGCATATCATGCCTCAAATCCTTTTGTTGGTTTGTCCTTTCTTCTCACATGGAGTTCATGCTCCCAGTCTGCCTTGTCAAGGAACTGATCTAAAGCCCATTAAAGTCTTGATAGATGGCAAGGAGATGACTGCTCCCATCCATCTAAGAATTAGGGACATACTATTATTTTTATTACTTGTCTTTCCCTCTTCCTTCCCCACAAACACTTATTTGTCTCATTCACCTGTTATGTCTTTTCTTATTTTTACGTTATAAGTAGAATTGGTCAGGAATTTTCAATTATTTTTATTGGAAGTTACCGACTTGTGGAAACCAAACCTTTTCATCAGGAAAGCAAGCGTCTCAAGCCTGTATGAAAGTGAATTTTGGAGCTGGGCAAGTTAGCTCCATAGAATCACCAGTAGCTTTATAGAGCAGCCCTTATTTTGCCTGTGGAAGCTCTAGGTTCAAGACTGTGATCTGCCTTGTTCATTTAACCCCCATGCTATTGGTCATTCTAGTATGATTTAGTAGTTTCATCTTATACCAGTATTCACTGAGTTCAAAGAAAAAGAAAGACTGGCTCTACAGGCTAATGGTTAGAGATGTAGAACACTTGGTTCAGGTCCCTGTTTTACCCTTATTAAGAGCAAAAACTTGAACCCGGGCCCTCGCCAATGCTCTGTTGCCCCGCATCTGTCTTGTCATTCCCATTTTTGTGAAACTTTCAGAAGTGCTTGTTATTATTTGTCCCATTGTGAAATGGGAACAAATTGAAATCTCTAAAATTTAACAAGACAGTAAAACCATTTTCCATGGTGACTATAAGCGCTTTGGGACAGTCACAGTCATTTGCTATATATTTTTACAGCATCTAGTACAATGGAGCCTCAATTTGCCTATCTTCTAGAGGAACAACTGTAATGGAGAGATTTCTGTTAATTTAAGTAGGCTTAGGATCAGATTTCAGATTTACCCATTTCAACTCCTTTTGTTTGTCCCTTTCCTCCCACCTACTTTTATCTTTGTGCTTTTCTTATGTTGCTCTTAAAAACAACCTCCTATGTGCCAACCACTCCCCAGTCTTTCATTTGTCTCCTAAGAATCAGCTTCTTACCTGCATTGGCCTCTGTCCTTACCTACTTACACCTAAACAGTTGCTTCAAAATCTATGTGTAGCCATTGGAAGAGCTGGTGGGACAACCTGAGCTCAATTCCTGTAATTTGCATACATCCTACCAGCTCTGCATCTCTTTTACCTCAAATATAAAGAGCATCATTCGCCATCTTTCTAAATGACTAGTAAAAATCAACATCTGGCTAACAGGCAGCTAATGCCAAAACCCAGACAAGACTGAAACAAAACTAATATGAGGAAGCAGGGAGCATTCCCAAGACTGTTTCCTCTGTGACATTCTGAGGGATCCAGAGGATGTGTGCTTGGATCATTACACCATCAGATAGCCTAGGGGTCCTTTTGAACTCAGTGCTATTGGATGCCCAGGTGGCCCCCAAAAGCTCATATCCACTCATGGCTGGTCAGTGGACAAAAGCCTATGCTATCCATCTGAAATCTGGCCACAGTGATCATTATTGCTACTTACCATACCTAAGAATGAAACCAGGTGCTCTGAAAGAAACTTCCCAAATGGGACAAATCACAGGAGGCCCAGCTGCTTAGCAACACCATTTGGCATGAGCTCTTCATTCGGGAGTGCTTCTTTTTGTACTACTTCAGCATTGAGTAGAGTCTAGTTTAGAGTCTCAATCCTGGTATTCAACACTCACCTTGGCACTGGTCCTAGTCACCTGAGAAATGGTATCCCCAAGATGACCCTGCCCATGACCCCAATATTTGATGCTGGCACCTACATTGCACCAGAATCACAGAAATGTGACAAGCAAAACCATCTGTTTGGGTGTACGAATGTGAACTTTTACAGGAGCTGGAACTAAAGTGCAAATCTTCCTTCTGGAAGAGACAAGACTAACCTCAGCCCTCACCATCTGCAGAAAAAAGGCAAAACCCATTTCTTTGACATGTCTTTCCCTCTGCAGTCTCTTTACACACACTGCAATCTATGATGCTTTGTGTGGTTAAAGGGATCTGTTGATGTGGAGCCATTTGTAGGATTCAGGTCTTACTGTAAGCATGTTGGAATGGACTGTGTCCAGTGTCACACTCACAAGAAGTAACGTGGTAGGAGGACACTGAACTGTGAGTCACTAGGCCCACATTGCAGCCCAGTTCTCACACCAAACTTCTGTAAGATCAGGACAAGACACTTCATCTCTCTGTTTCTCCCTTATCTGGGGGAACATGCACTTTGCTTATACCCATCTTATACATTTAGTGACAATGATCACCTTTTACTATGTGACTACCCAATATTTTGTTTAGGGCCTCTAGGTGCTACCGCAGTGCAAATAATAATGATGTCTTTTTGGTCTGTGCTGTAGGGCACCTAGCAAGCGCTTGAGCACTGAAAAAGAATGCTTAAATACAGTGGGAAGCATCAATATTGATATTAAAGACAAGACTGCAAGTGCATCCTGGCAAAAATCTCTGTATAGGAAAAAATATATAATAAAGAAGGAGTTTCATGTGGTGTGTGTTTTATTTAGGCAATAAGCTACTTGATCAAATAGTCATTGAAACAAAGTTTGTTAAAAGCTTTAAAATGATGACAAAATCTTCCTTACACCCCTAAAGCCAACAAGAAGTCATTCTTTAGCACTTTTCTACCAGTGTGTGGAATACTGGTTAAATATCAGAGGGCATGTCCACACGCACCTTTTAAATCAAAATAACACTTATTATTTCAATTTAAAAATGTTTATGTCCAGACGTTTCCTTATTTTCAAATAAGGAGCTCCCTTATTTCAAAAATAAGGAAAATCATTTCCATATAATTAAACCTGGTTTGATATTGAAATGAGGGTTATTTGGAAACTGTGGTTTTGAAATTACCCTGTCTGGCTCTGTTATATCGATATGCCCCACATATCAATATAACAACTGACCTTCCTCCCAGGGTACGTGGCACCCTGGAAGGAATTCCCACCCCTCCAAGCACCCTGGCCAGGGAGGGACGGGAGGTACAGGGGGGGCACAGGGGGCGGTGAGTCGGGATGCCAGCTGGCCCGCTTACCGCACACTAGCAGGACAGTGGGTATGGGAGCTGACACCCCTGCTGCCCCAGCTTGCCTGGAGCTAGTGGGGCAGAGGGTCAGGGAGCCAGCACCCCCCGCTGCCCCAGCTTGCCGGCAGCTAGCGGGGCAGCAGGTGCAGGAGCCGGCACCGCCTCTGACCCGCCTTGCTGGCTGGTGGCTGGTGCAGGAGCTGGCGAGCCGAGGCGTGCTGGCTCCCGCATCCTCTGCCAGCCAGGAGCCAGCAAGGCAGGGAAGAGGGGGTGCCGGTTCCCGTACCTGGCACCCTGCTAGCGACCGGCAAGCCGGCACAGCGGGGGGTGCTGGCTCCCTGACCCACCGCCTGGGTGGCAGCCGGCAAGACCTTCTTGTGGGGCCAGCCAGCTGGGGGACCCCCTGCCCGGGTAGCAGCCGGCAAGCCCCACTTGAGGGGCCAGCCGGCTCGAGGACCCACCACCTGGGTAAGGCCTGCTTGCGGGGCTGGCCAGCTCCGGACCCACCACCCAGGCAAGCCCCACTTGCGGGGCTAGCTGGCTGCTGGACCTGCCACCCGGGCGGAAGCCAGGATGCCCCACAGTCCCTTCCCTGCTGCCCCACCAGCAGCGAGGGACGCAGGACAGGGGGATCTCTGGCTTGGGGGCTTTTCCCCTGCCTGGCTCTTTAGGTGAGAGCCCGGCAGGGGATTGGGTGGCAACATGGCCCTGCCAGGGGCCCATGTTGCCACACCTCCCATGGTAGCCTTCTCCTGAATCAAAATAGCAAGTCCTGTGTCCAGACTTGCTATTTCGATTTGGTATTTATCCTTAATTCGATTTATTTTAAACTGAATTAATAATTTTATTTTGAATTAGCTTATTTCGATTTAACTTGAATCGAAATAAGTGTGTGCGTGTGGACATAGCCAGATTGTCTTTTCTGCTTTCACTACACACATTGTCTTCAAACATTTGCCAGTTTTTATAGCATCCCTGCATTCTTCTGAAAAATCTGTAGTTACTTAGAAAGAAACTCACAATGGTGCTGTAACCCATGCAGTGTGCTGAAAATGTTGCACAGAAAATTGGTGTGCACTGGAGAACAAGATAGAAGTTCAGATTGAAATAGTGAGGGGAAAAATATACAGTTGTGCGGTTCTACTGATTCAGAGACGTTCCTTGGATTTGCAGGTTAAGCCTGGTGATGGGAAATGAATGTGTTAACATATCTTATTCTCTTTGAAGCCAAATGTTTACCGCTGCTTTTATCTCTTCATTGTGAAGTGAGAGCAGGGCTTATGTGGTCACTGAAAACAACAGAGGATATCAGTGACGTTTGTAGCATAATATCCCAGCATTTCCAGGATAGTTCTGCAGCAGGGAAACAGCACATCAAATCAGCAGCTTTTGTGAAAAAGCTGAAGACATTAAAGCAATGACTCTGCAAATGTTTATGTACTTAATTAGCCTCAGTGTTTTCATGGGATTACTAAAGGTTCAGTTCCCACACAGCACATAAGGATGCCCTTAATTATAAATTTCAAAGGGGTAGTTGTGTCAGTTTAGTTCAGCAAAACAAACAAGGAGTCCTGCGGCACTTAAAAACTAACAAATTTATTTATCTCATGAGCTTTCATGGGAGAAAATCCCACTTCGTCAGACACTTGAGAATCCATCTGGTGAAGGCATCTGATGAAGTGGGATTTTCTCCCATGAAAGCTCATTTGACAAAAGTATTTGTTAGTCTTTAAAAGTACCACAAGACTCTTTTTTTGCTTAACTCTCAAGCAGTGTTTCCCAACCAGTGTGCCATCAGGCCAGAGCAGGTATGCCACAGAATTTCTTTAAAAAACTACCCAGAGTTCTGGACTCGCTCATAAATATCCATGAGTTCATTTGGAGACTATACAGTGGTGTGCCTCAAAATAATTAAAGGTATCAAGGTGTGCCATGGCAGAGAAGAAGTTGGGAACCACTGCTCTAAAGTGTGCAAGTAGTTCCACTGACTCCAGTGAGACTACTTAGATGTTTAAAGTTACGCACATGCTTGATGGCCTGCCGGATTGGGGCTTGTTTGTAGAATTTAGGTGCCTGAAGAGAGAAACAGGGATACAAATATAGGCTCTTGAAGAGAGACTCTTTCCTGAGGAAGGAGACAGAACTTTAAATAATTGGGCTTAGCCCAGGGTGAAGCTACCTGGCAGCAAGCTCCTACTATTGTGATATAAAAAGTGACTTGCATTAGTGTAGTTTTAGGGCAGGTCTTCACTGGCAATGGCAAATTTGCCACCATCAGATTGATTTTCTGAATTGACTGATTAGATCTGTGAGGATCCCAATCAAGTAGCCAATCTTGTAAGACCACCTCTGCAGAAGGAGTAGCACTGAGTCGAAGGGAGGGCATCTTCTTCCGACAATGCATTGAAAACATTGCGGTCAGTAGGCAGCAGGCAATTGGAGGGAGATACGTAAGGTATTTTAAGTAATTCGTGTATCTCCCTTCGACTGCCACCAAAACCTAGGTATAGACCAGCCCTTAGTTTCAAATTAGGCTTCCTCTGTACCACTTTGGTCACATTCCAAAGGGGCAGCCATGTTAGTCTAGTAAAGCAAAAAAAGCAAGGAGTCTTGTGGCACTTAAAGACTAACAGATTTATTTATCGCATGAGCTTTCGTGGGAGATAATCCCACTTCATCAGATGCTTTGAAGAGATCTTAAAAGCTTCTGACAGACTGGGATTTTCTCCTATGAAAGTTCATGTGATAAATAAATCTGTTAGTCTTTAAGTGCCACACGACTCCTTGCTTTTTTTGGTCTCATTGTCTGCAAGAGCAGCATGCCTAAAGTAGAGGTTGGAACCAGCGTAACTAACGTTTGCACAAAAGAATGCCTAGAACAAGGGTCAGCAACCCCTGGCCCAGGTGCCGAAGGCGACATGCATGCCCGCTCCTGGCGGCACGCAGGGCTCTCAGCCCCGCAGTTGTGCATGGTCTGAAGCAGCAGCTTCAAGGCCGGTGGGCTGCTCCTCCTTCTCTGCTAGCCGCCTCCTGTGATCACAGCATGAAGCGGGACCAAAGGCGCAGCACTGTGCCTGGCAGCTGCTCCCTCTGGCCCCCTCCCACAGTGTGGCTTTGGTCCCGCTGTGCCCATGGGAGGAGGGCAGAAGAGAGAAAGCAGCCACTGAGCACAACGAGTCTGTCGCTTCCATCCCGCTGTGTTCACAGGTGGAGGGTGCCAGCAGGCATGTGTGCAGCTTAAAGTATCCAAATATATACCAGCCATTGGAAAACTCAGTAAGGAAAAGCAAGGGCAAGGATCACACAGAATAAAAATTGCATTTTAATTTGATTTTAATAAGAATATTGTTAAGCTATAGTGTTTACAATCATACAATGATAGTTGTAATCTTGTAGAGACCTGCTTAAACATTAAAATTTATTAGCGGCACCCAACATTATAAATTAGCTTGAATCAATGAAGACTCAGCACACTACATCTGAAAGGTTGCCTATCCCTGGCCTAGAAGGTAGACAAGGTCTTAGACGCACTTTATTCCACATTCAGCCTCATTGACGTCAATGTTAACATGAACAAGACCATTAGAAGTGGCCGTGAATGAATTTGCTTGGGCCAAGCTATGCCCTGTCTTGTGTTTTCTTTCTGCTAACCTGTCAGCAGGGGGGTTTAGTGCACAGCCATGTCCAAAGCCACTGTGCAAACATCTGTGCAAGCTGTGTCTGTGTTGTTCACACTACCCAAGCTAGAAAATCATCTAAGCATAGGCGGCTGGTGAAAATATTCTATGTGAAAGCTGAGTAGAGCCCATTTTCTGGGGGATAGTATGTCAGACCGTCCTTTCTGGTGTGTATGTGTGAGAGGGTTTCTTTCACTATCCTGACCCAATGTACAGGGAAGATTATGCAGGAGTAGTGGTAGTTGGCGAGCAAACAACCCTTGCACTTGACATGCACCCTGGCCTGGGCCCTTTGATGGTGAGCAGCTGCTGTGGGCCAAACCCACACAGGAAGGAAGGCTCCACTTGCAGTGAGCCTGGACCTCTACTGCGATGTGGGGGAATAACCAGATTCCCAGCTCTGTACATGTGGCACGAACAGGTATCTGCCTCCCTAAGCATGGGGGAAAAGCCTGCTTTCTAGTGTGTTCGGGTGAAGCATCAGGGATGGTGTCGCTATTACAGTCCCATGGGGAGGGGAGCACCTGGAGATGGGGAGCTGCAAAATGAGCCCACCCCAGATGCACCTACCTATTGCTCACAGTTTCCTGCTCCAGTTCATTGGCTTTGCTGCTCACAGATTCAGAAGAGCCTGCCACAGGGTCATGAGAGACATTTTTTTAATTGAAGAAGGTGGAGAAAGCTACTGAGGGAGCAACTATTTGGGACTTGATTTTGCCAAACTTAGAGGAACTGGCTGTGAATTTGAAAGGGGAAGGCAGCCTGGATGAAAGCAACCCCGAAGTGGTGGAACAAACAGACAAGGAGTCCTGTGGGACTTAAAGACAAATGAATATATTTGTATATTCAAAGCATCAGACAAAGTGGGATTTTCTCCCATGAAAGCTCATGCCGTAAATATATTTGTTCATCTTTAAGTGCCACAGGAGTCCTTGTTTGTTTCTTTTACTGAACTAGACTAACACACCTGACCCTTCGAATATTGGCAACGTGAAATGGTGGAGTTTATGAGGCTAAAGAATGATAGGATGAAAAACAACCCAAAACAAATAAAGGAGCTAAGGCAGACTTTAGAAAATGCAAGGAGTTTGTAGGTAAAATCCCACAGGGAAATAAGTTGAAAGGGGAAAAATATATAGTTCAAAACAGGTGGCTGTTTTCCAAAGAGACATTACTGAGGGCACAAAAGCAAACCATCCCACTTCATGGGAAGTATAGAAGATACCACATGGTCTTAACCAAGAGATCTTCAGTGATCTGAAACTCAAAAATGAGTACACAAAAAGTGGAAACTAGGTCAAATTACAAACATAAAATATTACACAAGTACGTAGGGACAGAATTAGAAAGACCAAGACAGAAAATAACTTTAAATTAGTTAGAGACATAAAGGGGTAACAAGAAAACATTCTACAAATATATTAGAGGCAAGAGAAAAACCAAGGACAGAGTAAGAAAATCAATAATAAAAAACATGAAAAAGGCAGAAGTGCTAAATAGCTTTTTTTATTTCAGTTTTTACTGAAAAGATTAGTAGCGACTGGACCTCTAACATAGACAATGCCAGTGAGAATGAGTTAGGATCAGAAGTTAAAACAGGGAAAGAACGAGTTAAAATTTACTTAGATGAGTTAGATGTCTTCAAGTCACCAGGGACTGATGAAATGCATTCCAGAATACTCAAGGAGCTGACTGAGAAGATATCTGAGCTATTAGTGATTATCTTTGAAAAGATTTGGCAGAGGGAAAAGATTTCAGAGGACTGGAAAAGGACAAATGTAGTGCCAATTTATAAAAAGAGGAATAAAGATAACCTGGGGGCTTATAGACCAGTCAGTTTAATTTCAGTTCTTGGAATGATAATGGAACAAATAATATAAGCAATCAATCTTCATACACCTAGAAGATAATAAGATGAATGACAAGTAACAGTCAGCATGGACTGTCAAAAACAAATCATATAAAACCAACCTGATAGCTGTCTTTCAAAGGGTAATAAATCTTGTGGATGGGGAAAGCAGTAGATGTGCCATATCATCATGATTTTAGTAAGGCTTTTGATGCTGTCTCACATAACCTTCTCATAGACAAACTAAGGAAATACGTGTAGACGGAGCAACTAGAACGTGGGTGCATAACTGGATGAAAAGCCATTCACAGAGAGTAGTTATCCATGTTTACAGTCAAGTTGGAAGGGCATATTGAGTGAGGTACCAAAGGGACCAGTTCCTGGTTTGGTTGTACTCACTTTCTTCATCAGTGATGTAGGTAATGGAATAGAGAAGCAGTTCTCAACCACTGTGTCAAGGCACGTTACTGTTTTGCTGCACAGTGGTTAATGTGTCACAGAGAAACAGGGAGATGGCTGGATTTGGCATGGGGGGGGAAGGTGTGTCCTTTTGGGCAGTGGTTTTTAACCAGTGCGCTACAATCTGCTGTGAGAATGGTCCAAGTGTGCCATGAAATTTTGTACAAAGGTAATGAAACTCAATGTAAAACAGACATGGTTTCATTTAAACAATATTCTAATCCAACCAAAATCACGGCTCATGAAACTTGTGAAAATTAACCATCAAATGAAAAGCAAGGTATCGGCCTTTAAAATGTTCACATTTTAAATTCATAATGCAGGTGGCCAAAGGGCAAAATTGACATGATGTGTACTTTTTTCTGGTGGATTTGAAACATTAATGCATTTGATTCTTCTTTAGCTTGCTGCATGCGCTATGTCGCAAACCTCTCTAGTAAGATCATAACCGTAGTAAATGTAAATAAATGTGATGTTCATGAGCAATCAATTCAGCTGAAAAATGAGGGTGTGCTGTGGAATTGGTTGTCTCACTGCAGTGTGCTGTGTAACTGAAAAGGTTGGGAACCACTGATGTAGGATCATGCTAAGCAACCAAGTGTGTTCTGATCTGCAAAAGGTTGAGAACCATTGGCATAGAGAATACATGTATAAAGTTTGCTGACAATACCAAGAAGAAGGAGTTGATAATTCAAAATAATCTGGACAAATTAGAAAAATGATCTGAAGTCACCAGGATGAAATTCAGTAAGGACAAATGCAAAGTACTCCACTTAGGAAGGAGCAGTCAGTCACACATACTCAAATGGGAAATAACAGCCTAAGAAAGGGACCTGGAGCTACTGTGGAAAGGGATCTGGGAGGTCATAGTGGGTCACAAGCTAAATATGAGTCAACAGTGTAACATAGTTGCAACCAACCAAACACCAACCAACCAGCAAACAAATATCATTCTGGGATGTTTCTGGAATGACTATTAGCGGGAGTGTTGTAAGCAAGACACAAGGGATATGTCTACACAGCACTTTTATTTTGAAATAACACTGGTTATTTTGAAATAAAAGATATTTAGTCCACATGATGTTTTCTTATTTCGAAAGGACAGATCCCATCCTTTCGAAATAAGAACTGCTGTTTCGAAACAGGTTAAACCCCGATTGTTTTGAAATGGCTGTTATTTCAAAATGGTTATTTCGAAATAAGGCCGTTTGGACATGTTGTTTCGAAACAATACCATTCTTTCGAAACAACTGTTTTGAAACAATATGTCCGACTGGCTTTATTTCAAAATAACCATTTTGAAATAACAGCCATTTCAATACCAGGCTTTCCCTTAATTTGATTTAACATTTTGTTAATTCAAATTAACTTATTTTGAAATAAGGACTTTATTTCGAAATAACTCATTTTGAAATCCTTATTCTGAAATAACGATGTGTGTGTAGACATAGCCAAGTAATTCTTCTGCTCTACTCTGTGTTGATTAGGCCTCAGATGGAGTATTGTTTCCAGTTCTCGGAACCACATTTCAGGAAAGATGTGAACAAATAGGGAAAAGTTCAGACGAAAGCAACAAAAATGATTAAAGAAAACTTCCTAGAAAACATGACCTATGAGGGCAGGTTGAAACAACTGGGTTTGTTTTGTCTGGAGAAGAAAAGTCAGAGGGGGGTGCATGATAACAGCTTTCAAGTACATAAAAGGTCGTTACAAGGAGGAGGGAGAAAAATTGTTTTCCCTAACCCCTGAGAATAGGACAAAAAGCAGGGGCTGAAATTGTAACAAGCGTGGTTAAGATTGGACATTAGACATTTTCAGGTTGTTCAGCACTGGAATAAATTACTAATCTGGATCACTGGAGATTTTTAAGAGCAGATTAAACAAACATACATCACGGATGAACTAGATAGCATGTGGTCCTGCCATAAGTGGAGTAGAATGGACTAGCCGACCTCTTGAGGTCCCTTCTAATCCTCTGATTCTACAATTGTATGTCACAAGCATATTTGTGTGTGATGTCTTGCCCTGGCCCTGGCATCACCAGATGTGCTCAGCTGGTCTGTGTATGTGGCCAGCAAAAGCTGAGATAGATTTGTTGTGTGGAAGGAGACTAAGTCCCTTCTCACCTTAGCCACCTGCTGTCTACGTGCATATGCATAACTGACTGCGCTGGAAATACCTGTCAAGACATCCAGTTAGGGAATGAATACCATTCGGTGCTTTGTCTGACCCATCACAACTAAGCAACAGAGATCCCATTTTGATTATCAGCTGTTGGATTTACTTAGCAAACTGTTTGCTATCAGTTCAAAGAGAGAAACAATTTTGATTAATTGAGTAAACGCAAGGAAATTGCAGTCTACACAGGGCTATTCTGCAGTCTAGGGGACAAAAAGATTGTTAGTCAAATAAATTACTAATTGCAAATTATCTGCTCAGCTGCACTTGGGATATATACAGACGTGCTGGCCAGATGCAAAAGAAACTCGGTAAGAAAATAGCAAGCAGGGCTGAATTAACATATGGGCTGTCGAGGCTGAAGCTCTGGCCCCCCCGGCTAAGGGGAGGCCCCAAAAAGCTAGCCGTGGCTGGCTGTTCCTGCTCCTAGGCAAGCACTGTTTGAGGGGAAGGTAGGAAAAACTCACCCCACTACTCCAGGTAGCATAACCTCCCAGATACACACCCCCAGATGCAGGGGGAGGATTGCCCCACGCTGCTCCTAACTGAGCCCGCTGCAATAACCTCACCCCGCATCCCATTTCCCAAACTGCTACTTCTGGCTTCCTTTGCAGGGTGGGGGATGCACTGCAGCCTGCTCCAGGCTCTGCTCCTGGGAACCAGAGCTGTAAAGAGGCTGGAGAGGGACAGGATGGGACTGGGCTAGAGGGGGGAACAGGGGTGTGAGGGGCTGGAGGAGGTGAAGGAGGCAGCACAGGAAGAGGGCAGGAGCAGTGGGTGTCTGGAGGGCAGATGAGGTGATGCAGGGGAATTGGTGGACAGGGATGTTAAGGGCTCGGGGAAGGAGGCTGGAGTGAAATGTGAGACCAGTGTCCCCACTGCCCAGGTTATAACAATTCACAGACAGCCAGGGTGTCCTCCAGCCCTGTGACCTGGGCATAAGAAGGGACCCAAAGAGAGCCTGTCTCAGTGCCCCACTGCCCCCACTCTGCAGGCACTGCTGCTGCTGCTGATGGGGGGGAATGGGACATGGACCCACAACCCCCTCCCATGTGTGATGCCACTGATGGTTGGGGGACGCCAATGTAAGTATGCCCCCTGGGTGCCAGAGACCACACTGTCCTGCCTCCAGGTTGGCTATTGGCCAGCCAGGGGACCCACAAAATTTTATACCCCTAGGCCCACAAGAATGTTAATCCAGCCCTTATAGCAATAGGCTAGAAAAGGATATAGAGCCAAACTCAGCCTTGGGGTAAGCAAATATAGCTCCCATGAATTCTGTAGACATTTGTCGCTGCAAGAATTTCAACATTGGAAAAAGCAGGGAGGGGAAGGCGGGGAAATGAAACATTTCTTTGGCAGGATTTTTAAAAACATTTCATGTTTGGAAGGGCTGATGAGGTTTGGAGGACTAGAAATAGTCCTGCCTGTATGTAGACTAGTTGGCAGAGTGAAGCTGAGACAAACAGGTGGATGGTTAAGTGGAATTTCTCACTTCTGCAGTGGTGAGGTTCATGTGACATAGTGTTTTTAATATCTATCTACGCTGTCTGGAGACGTTTATGTATTGTGACAGGTCAGACAGGATGGCTTCCGGAAACGGCTTGAAAGCCAGTGTATCAGCCCCAGGCTCAGCAAGTCCTTTTTCTCCTGGTAGCGGGGCAGGGGTTACTCCAGGTTAATTAACACTCCTGGAGCCAGTTGAGAGAGAGTGTGGCTGAAATTGGGAGAGTGAAGCGTGTTACTAGAGTGTCTAAGCAAGCAAGATATTGTCAAGACCCAGGAAGGTTTAGGAGAAGTAGCCGAATGCTGGCAAAAGAGAACCTGGTGGACTGAAAGGGAGGGGGACCCCGGTCTGAAGGTGGCAATGGCGGTTTCCTGGGTCTGAGAACCTGAGAGAAAAAAATCTAATACTGGCACTTGTTACGTGAGGTATGTAACTGATCTGCATCAGGTACTGTGGTGGCAAATGCCTTTATCAATGTATGTGGTTAGCCCTATGGTCAGAAATTTCAGAGCAGTAAAAGCTCTCTAAACTAGTGGTTTTCAGGGTTGTTGTTTTTTGTTTTTTGGTTTTTTTTTTACAGCACCCAGTTGGGGGGAAAAAAATTATTTATGCTAGTGATCTAATGCATTCCAGTTTTTTGGTGATGGGAGCATGGTGTGCTGTGACCTAATAACGGGTCCTGACCTGTGGTTTGAAATCACTACCATAAACCCTCTCTTATTATAAAGGGCTGCCCCTGAGAGCTTCAGTTGCATAGGGTGCCTAGCCAGACACTCACTAATGACACTTGGTAGATCACCATAACCTTACCTGAACTTAAATTTTGGCAAATAGTGAATTCCCAAAGCTATTCAGGGAGGGGAAATATTTTTTTTTTTCCTTATGGTAAAGACTTTGCTTCTTCTAGGGGTTTACCCAAGAGTTTTAAGTACTTCTGGCTTTCTTTCTATGAGGATTTTACAGAGAGAAATTAGTGGGCTCAGACAGGCCTTGTGTTGTTCCTTAGTAAGATGAATCATTAGCTGCATTATATGGAGATGCTTCTAGATAGGGATCTGCTTGGTGGCACTTAGGACTGCAAACAGATGAGTGAAAAGGCATCTGGACTCTTTTGATTTGATCCAAAGTGTGGGTTGTACTTGGAGAGTGGGTGAGATTGTGTGGCCAGTGGCCTATCACTTGGGGATATTCTGCCTGGTGGGCAGGAAGGAACTTTGACTACAGCTGAAGTTAGTAAAATAATAGAAAGGGGTGTATGGTATTTTACTCATTATTTGCACATATGTTTTGTTGCTGTGTTTTCCCATGTTTGTTTGTTTTCTCTTCGCCTACTAATGATTCCTTTATTGGTACAGTCTTGGCATACTTGAGCGTGGGGAAGTTCTTACTTTTACATGCAACCAGAGAGGGTGCATTTTGAGTTTTTGGGTGGGGGAACAAAACAAGTAATTATTTGTTAAGAAAAATGTAGCTAAATTGAACTGAACTTTTTTTTTTTGCTGCCCGTGACCACTTGGCTGAAGGCTTGCATTGTAAATGTGTAGAACAGAGTTGGGTTTCGGGATTCTCAGTTCATTGGCTGAACAATTCCAGTGGCTATGTATAGTGTTTGTAGTACAGAACAATGTATTGCTTGCCTTCACTAGAATTCCTGAACCTGGTTTTACCACTGATTTTCCATAGTATTTGGGCATGCCGTCAAATCTCTCCATGAGGTTTGGCCACTCCCCACTAGGTTGGATGTGTAAGAAGGAACAAGCAATCTGATTAAGGCCACCATCTAACGATTCCACTCCTGAGTGGGTCTGATCCTGTCTTCTAGCAGTTCTAGGTATGCTTGCTCACACGTCCAGCCAACTCTGCTGCCTGGAGATGGCGAGGAGGAGGTAAAGCAACAGAGATATTAACAGGGACTGTGAAGGGGCCAACAGAACCGCAATTGTATGTGATCCCTTCTCAGGGGACTCACAAAAAGGGAAAGTTATTTTCACCCAACACATTCAGTGCAAAGAAGAGAGGGCACAGCTTGGCAAGTAAGAATTATGGATTCAGTGTAACATTTTAGTGGCCTCGGTCTGAAAAATAGCATGCTTCACTTTAAATGCCAATTCTTCATAACAGCATGCTAGTTTTAAATGCCAGTCCTGCATGACACATCTGCTGACCCCTTCCCCCATGTTTCTTGCTATAGCTGGTACATAGCAATACAATATACCCTCTGTACCGTTATCTTAGCTTACATCCCACAAACAGCAAATCGTGTCTAAACATGTGAGCTTTAGAAAGGACAGTTACTAATAATTATCGGTGGGTCTCGACATACATCGGATTTTGCAAATGCAATTTGCTTTGTGCAACTCAGAGTGATCCCTGCAAAACATCAGGGCAGATGAGTGCTAAGAAAACACACAAAATACGTTGGTCCTGAGTAGCAGCTGGCTGAACTGGCAAACAGATTGGAGGTTTCTCTTTGGAAGGGGACAGGCCTTTGAAGTCAGTGAAATAACTCTCCTAGTCAATTCCTGGTCAGATGAGCTGTAAAACTGCTAGTGTTTTACTGATGATGAGCTAATGCAATTAGATGCCTGAAACTTGTCATCTCCTTGTTAACAGACTTCTGGGCATGCTGGTAGCCCCCCTTACTTGAAGAAGCCTGTAATTCAAATGACATCTGAGAGTTATTTATAGGAAACCAGCTCCTGAGCTGTAACCCATATAAATCAGCCACTGTTTTAGCTTGTGTGGAAATGTAATCTTCAGCACAGAAATCCTGAAGGATTCTTATGTTTTTTAAACAAAAGGTCATGGCTGACCTGTTCAGTTTGATTTGCCATTTTGTCCAAATGTGTTCATGAGGCTGTCTAATTGTCTGCATTTCTCCATGTGAAAGGTTCAGTCTTGAAGATGCTGGACATAAATTAAGGAGATGCTCAAAACCTGCAGGAGTCATTCAGCACCTTGGCAGGATTGCACTGTAATGCTGTCATTGTGCAGTATGAGAGAATATTCTGCAGAGCACACACTCATGCATGTAAAGCGTGTGGCACCTCCTATAAGGAAAGCCTCCATGTGTCAGCAAAACAGACAAATGCCACAGGACTCTGTTTTGCTGAACTAGGCTCACGTCTGCCCCTTTGGAATGCGTTGGAAAGTAATTCTAGAAGGACGCATAGGTGTCTGTCTGATCAATCTGCCTCTGATGCTATGTCTATGTGGCAACTCAAGATGCAGTTGCAGCTCCAGTAGACATATCCATACTAGGATTAATCTGTCTAGCATGGCTACAAAGAGCAATAAAAGTGCAATGGCCAAGGCTTCATCATGGGTTGTACAAGCCTGCTTAGAACCCCAGCTATGTCCTCGCATTGCTGGGTTCTGAGGGCTGCATCTCCATTCCTATTTTTAGCTATGAATATGCCCACCCAGCTGCAATCATCATATCTCAGATTACAGGGTAGACATACCATAGTGACCAAAGGAAATATTAGGTAACAGAAACACCAGTTAGGACAGGAACAATCCTGTGTGTACTACCATCAATTAACAGACGCAGTCCCTTTGCTTACTGAGTTCATTCTCAATGTGATTGTGCTGGGGATACATTGTGTGAAATGAAGGACGCTAAAAGCCAGCCCAGTGGACCACAGAATCAAAGAATATTAGGGCTGGAAGGGACCTCATGAGGCCATCTAGTCCAACCCCCTGCTAAAAACAGCACCACTCCCACTAAATCATCCCAACCAGTGTTTTGTCTAACTGGGCCTTAAAAGTTTTCAAGGATGGAGATTCCACCACCTCCCTAAGAAACCCATTCCAGTGCTTTCCCACCCTCCTAGTGAGAAAGTATTTCCTAGTATCCAACCTGGATCTCTCCAAAGAGCAATGGTTTCAAGTTGCATCTGTTCTGTCCTCTGTCACCACTGAAATTTAGCCTAGTTCCCTCCTCTTTGGAGCACCCTTCCATTAGCTAAAGGTTGCTATCAAATCCCCTCTCAGTCTTCTGTTCTGGAGCCTAAATAAATCATCTAGAAAGACGCCTGTTGACTTCCATGCTTGTTCGATGGGACCCTATGAAAAGACACTGCAAACTTTATTTCACCAAATAAAACTTGAGTCCAGATTTCTTCCCTCTCCCCAAACAGAAAAGAATTAATCTGTTAACTACAGATGAAATATTCAGCTCAAGTGTAATTGACCACAAACAGATTTAAGTGGAGTGGAAAAGCAAAAGTTAAAGCATTGCCCCTGCCAGTACCTCTTGTTCAATTTTTTTTTTAACTTTGAAAATATTATTTAAAGATAGGTGCAATTCACTTCAAAGCATAAAATGAAGTCATTATATCAGATCCATGTATAGTAAAGTGATACATAGAAATGAAGATTATGGTAATTACTAATGACCAAAAAGTTGAAAGAAGAGTTATGGCTCTGTCTTAAACTAAGAAGAACCAGAAATTTCAAAGTTAATGATACTTAGTCCAATCAAATAATACTATCTATTTAGTTCAGCACCATTTAACTGCTCATCTTATAGCACTTTACAAACTAATGAATCAATGTGTGGGTCTCCTCTGCAGAGTGAATCTGTAACAACCAGCTCTGAGCAGGAAACAGTTTCCTGTTCTGTCAGTTCCAAAGGGGCAGCCGTGTTAGTCTAGTTCAGTAAAACAAACAAGGAGTTCTGTGGCACTTAAAGACTAACAAATTTATCATATGAGCTTTTGTGGGAGAAAATCCTAGTTTGTCAGACACTTTGAAAATGAAGGAACTTACAGAATGGGAGGAAATAAATCCAGAGATGTGTACCTCATGGGAAGAGGTCACATTGTAACAGCAACTCAAAACAGTTGTTTAGATTCAAACAGTGGGGAGCAGCATACAGAGGAAGATGAGGTCAAATCACCTGGATTTCAAAAAAGTTCCATTTAAGAATTGGGATAAGAAGGCAAAAAATGAAAACTGTCTTGAAACAAAAATTGAAAAACTCTTTCCGATTGAGTCAGTCAAAATATTTGGATAATTTTAAAACATTTTCCTTTAATTTTTGACTCTACATTATTTTACTATGAATTAAATTTTAAGTAAGTGTTTTCATATGGAATATGGCTGAAGAGGCCATTTTGGCAATTTGGAAACCTTTTCCTTTTTTCTATATTTTTTCTTCTTCTTTTTTTTTTTAATTGGAAACCTGTAAAAAAAGAAGTTTAAATAAAAAGCCTACACATTAGGGCAAACAGGATCAGTTTAGACAAATCAACATTTTCTGGTGAAAACACATTTAGATGGAAAACTCCCAGTCAAGTACAGTACCAATGACATACTGAGCTCCATTTTATTGCCATGCAACGATTACTAGATTAAATTTGTTTTTGTTATGAATATAGAGATGCCAGACCTACAAACTAATTCATGAATTACAAGTCAATTTGTGTTGTTTCTGGCTAACGTCTCATTGTTGTTTGTTTATTATGGTAATACGCAAGGACAACCCAAGAATAGGTACTCCATTGTGCTAAGAACTAGAATAGAATCGAATTGAATCATAAGGTTAGAAGGGACCTCATGAGATCATCAAGTCCAACCCCCTGGGGCTTGAACCCAGGACCTTCTGTATATTAAGCAGAGGTGCTAGCCACTACAGAAGGATATAATCTCCACTCTGAAAAGTTTAACATCTAAATAGACAAGAGTCACTCAGTGCGGAAAGATACATAACACACTGACACTGAAGAATGCAACAGGAGCAAACATCACATTAGAGATACATTTCTGGGTGGATTTAATTAGGAGGAGAATCAGCTAAATGGAAAGAAAAATTAGAACAGAGGGTCATTAAAGGGCAAGCTTGTGAGAGGGATTGGATGAGAGAGGCAGATGTAGAAGGAAGCTGAGCTGAAGAGACTGTGAGGAAGGAGGAAGCAGATGGTGGAAACAAACAGCCAATAAGGACAAGGTGACAAAAGTCGTGCCAACACTGTGGAAAGGTCTTACTCTCAGAAGGTTCCTACTTTGGCTCTTTTTGCACCTACTCCTGCCATCTGGAGTTTCTGACTCTACAGATTTTCCCTAAGGACAATGTAAATTCTGCAAATGGATCTTAATTAAGTTTGCTGTCGATGATGACCATGCAAGACTAGATCCAGCTCATTTTCCTATGGTAGTTCTTCAGTGACATCAGGAGTAAAAAACAGTAAAATAAATTATTTGAGTCTCTATGTTGCAAAATGCTGAGGGCTTCATAATAAATGAAGACAGATGCAAAATTCAATAAAGTAAGCTGAAGGGGTTTGGAGCATTCTTAGCCAGTCTCTCAGCATTGTCAACTTTTCAAATTTTATCAGAAATATTGAAACATTTGGTATCTTAAAGGCTCACTCCTTGTTTTTTTGTTTTTTTCAACTCCTGAAGTCATGGTAAGCTTGCAGCATAGGTTTTCTGGGGTATTAAAGTAAGTTTCTAGGCAGAGGATAGCTTGAAAAGATGATCAAAGTGCAAATAAAAGGAATCCAAAAGTTCTATCATTTTCTAAATCTTATGTTTTTTTTTAAAAAAAGCTCATCAGTTTCTGAAGCTTGAGCTTGTGATTCTTGAGTGCTCACAGCTAGCAGGGTGGCCTTTCAGTAAGAAATTGCCATTTTTACCAACTGCTTTTCTGAAATTGGCTTTTTAAATTTACTTATTTATTTTTTCTCCTCACAACATCCCAGTCATTCTTTATCTACTGCCATTTGACAGAAAATTAAGACCAAAATAGGTCAGCTTATCTGGACCTTTGGGATAGCCCTATTTCCTTGTGTTGGTGCTCTTTAGCCTGCCCACACCTTACCCCCCAACTCCACCCCTCAAAAAAAGAGCAGGCCAGCTCATCAGAAGGAGCTAGGACAAGCTACACTAATGGTTCCCAACCTTTTTGGCTCAAGGGCCACACATATGATTTTATAATCCTGAGCTCCACCTGGGTCCCTGGTCAGTGACTCCCTGCTGCAGCCAAGGGGAGGTAAGATCAATGCTCACCTCCCTCTGGCTCCAGCAGGGACCCATTGTTTCCCAGTGCTCTAGAGTAAGGGAAAGGTAGGCGGCAGCTGCTGGTCCTAGGCCCTAACTGGGAGATGGGCAGCAGCTTCCCATGCCCTGGCTAGGAGCCCAACAGTAGCTTCCCTGCCCTGTGAAACAGGTTTGAATTTGTTCAACAGCTACCTGTGTATTGTCTGCATCCTGGGGTCTCAGCCTGGAAGCAGCCTCCTGTGCCTTGCGAGCTGGGCTTATGGCAGGATACCATTCACCTCTACCCCAATTCAAAGCCACAAACCAAGGTACAAACTCCCATGCCCTGGCTTGGAGCCTGGTATCTAGTGGAGTGCAGAAGGTGTTTTGTTACTGCCCCCCAGGGGGGTCTGTATCTGATGGGGAGGAGACTGGGGGTACAAATACAGGATTGCCTCTGCTGTCCACTCTATCTGCACTTAACACAATGCCCCCCTCTCCTTTGCACTTAGGTAGCTGTTGGGTTTCAAAGGTTAGAATTCAAGTCAGAGCTGAGAGCAGTACCAGAAGCTCAGAAATGGAGGAGAAGGGTGGTCGTGGCAGACAGCTACCTAGGAACACTCTTTATTGCCATAGCACTTCCACATATGCCCAGTGGGCTTATACAGGATCAAGAAGCCAGTCAGGAGTTACCCAGTCAGATCACGCTAGGTGGAACTTGCCATGTGGAGCCCTGCATGGGTACAAAAATGTGGATCCACATCCAATCTACATCTGCTGAGTGTCAACCTGTATCTGATCAAGGATCTGCTTGCCAGGTTTTATGTCCATCTGCATCTGCACCACTCCACATCACAGCAGCTCCTGCTCTGACTATAGGAGCAGAGCCTCTGTCTGGGCTTCTGCAGCTTTGCTGAACTGAGGATAGGGAGAGGCCAGGGGAGGGAGTGGGTGGCAGCTCCAGATGCAGTTCAGAGCCTCCCCTGGCCCCAGTCTCAACAACTTTTATTCAGCCTGGGCTAGGGAAGCCAGAGCTGCTGAGATCACTCAGCTGTTCAGTGGGAGTTGCCAGTCAACTGATTGTGTGTATGGCAGTGAGGGAAGGAGTACGGGATAACTGTCAATCTCCAGCTAATCGCTGATATGTGGAGACTGGATGCTGGGGGTCCTAGAATCAGAGGGAGGACTAGCCGGTAAGCTGAGCCCTGGTGAATGACTGTTTCTGATTGGCTGGCAGACCGCAAGCAAAGCTCAGCTGGCATTGGCTGGAGCTCTTCCTTTGTTCCCTGCTGTGCTGTTTAAAATTGCTCACTGCTCTCTGGAGCTGTGGTAGAGACAGCAGCAGTGACTAATGCACCCTGAGCAGATAAAAGTAGAATCAGTAAAAAGGCTCCAATCCTCAACAATGGATCTGTGGATGCAGATACCCATGGATCTGAAGTGGATCGCCACAGATCTGCAGAGCTCTATTGCCACAACATTCAGTTTCCACAGACTAGTGGTCCCAGCAAGCAGACAAGCTATGACAGGATGGAACTTGGTAGGTCTAAGTGCAAGTCCTACCCATCTTTACAGAAACAGACAAAACAGCATTTAAAACCAAAGTAGCAAAGTTGAAACAACCTCATGGAAGTCTCTGAAACTATAAAATTATAAAATAAAGAGCTTCCCAGTTTGGGCCTGATAATTATTATAATTTATTACTTCATAAACTACAGGAGTAATTTATTCATTGCCCTTTTCTGCTATCTTTAATTGGGTATTTTCAACAAGTCCCTTCTTCCGCATCAAAGTGGTTATGAAGCAGGGGCCAGATGGACTTTTCCTTCTTTGTCTATATCAGACTATAGTGGCAGAAGGCTGAAAACTTTTCCTCTACCACTGTACCATTAGTACGGTAACATTCTAGTTAAACCAAACTAAACCAACTCTGTTTTACTGTTTGTAAAAAAGTGATAATATAGTGCAGTCTTTCTAGGCATTTCTATGCCCTCAGCACTATTCTAGCTAAGTGCCTCACAAACTTTAATGATTTTTTTTCTTACAATACCCCTGTGAAGAAAGAGTAGAAGCCAAGGGCAGGGAAGCATAAGCATGGCTCCAGACCCCTCAACTCTCCATGTCTCTGCAACTTGGGAATGGAGGATACAGCAGGGTGGCTGGCCCAGCTCCTCCTCCCCACACCCCTAGGGGGGCAGCCTACTGCTGAAATTTCCTGTTGCCTCTGCTTTCTCCCCAGATGCACTCCCATGGGCAGTCTGCAAAGCAGGAAGCAGTACTGAGAGTGCAACAACAGGGAAGGAGAAACAGCAGATGCAGAGAGGAGGGGATCAGCTGGCAGCCAGCCACCTTGCTACTTCCTCCCTCCTTTTCACTGCTGATCACTTACTCTTATGAACAGATTCATGGCCTGGACTATCTTGAAGTGGGATGAGTTCACAACTGTAAAGGAACAAACAAAATAAAATCTACAGGCCTTGAACAGTCAACATATAACATACCTCTGTAGAATGATTTAAAGGATAATTTTTTTCAAAACTTCACAATTTGTCTGGTGTTCACCTTCACCAGGGTTTCCCAAGCTGTGTTCCACATAATGTGAATAACTGTTCCAGAGAAAAAATTTTGAGGCTAGCAATATTTTTTCCTTCTAACTCTCTTTTAAATCAACTTTTGGGCACTACGTGTGGCAATTTTTTGGTATAAAGCTCCCCCCAAACCACAGACCAGTGCGTATCAGTTCCATCAATGTATTCCAAGCCCCAAAGTGTTCCATGGCCAAATTAATTTGGGAGATGCTGACCTTCACTTTGCTTGTCTGTGCCGAAACCCCCCCTTTTTTTTCCAGTTTGAATGTAGTTAAACACCTTCATAAAATGCCAACACATGTCTGGTTCATACTCTTAAAGTGGTGCTCTGTAACTAGATTGATCAACTTTTGGCTTAACTTTTTAAGAACAACTCTTTCCTGACCTTCACCTGGAATTTGGAAGACACACACCTCCTTACTACCTCTTTTGGAAAAGAACAATAGAATATAGGAATTAAAATAATGTGGTTCTAGAGAAACTTATTAGGATACTGTAGAAATTTAGTTTGAACACTTGAAAACTTGGTTTTGAACCATCCTATTGCAGGAAGATAATTTGCTTTTACTCTGTATGGTAAAAAAAGAAAACGAGATTATTTCCTATTAAAGTCTATAAGACTTGTTCATATTCTACAAAAATATGGTTCTTGTTCAACCACATGATTTTGGACTAGGTACAGGAATTATTAGATACAGATCTCTACTCTGTGTTCTGTGGATGGCCCGCCTAAACCATAGTGGCATTTCCTTGCCTTTAAAATCTCTGAAATATGTACTAGCATTAGTTTTCAAGTGATTCTAATTATCCAACAAACAGCAGCAAAATAAACAATACAACATACACAGGGAATTGTCTATACACTAATCCCAAATCTGGGTTCTATAGCTTGTTTTCAGTGGACGAACAAGATGTTCTAATAAGATACGTGCATTCATACAGTAATGTGTTCCAGTACAGCAAGTACAAACCTCCTTTATCCAGACTCATAAACATACTCTTGCTTCTTCTGAAAATACTACTTCCTTAAATGTTCTTTTGACTATTTAATATAATGTTTCTTCTTTATTTGAAATGCAAATGTGGATTAAGTAAGTCAAAAACCTCCAGCAAATCATGCAGGTGCTTGTTAACTAACATTTTTGTAGAACTTTTCGATTTTTCAATATTGTGAGAATATGAGTGACGTCTTCAAAGGCAACTATTAACTATTTTCAGAGGAGTCTGTGTACCACTGAAAGTCAGAAATGAATTAGTCATTGGAACAGAGACTTTTACCTTCCAGCTGAGTGTCTGAGCCACCAAGCTGTAAAGGCATTCAGTTTTCTCTTTTGCCTAACTGTTCAATTATTTATACAGAGTGAAACATCTCCAGCATGAGAGACTGAAAAAACAACACCCCCAAATACTTCCTAATTCCATGTTAGGACAGGTGAGATGTTTGGGTTCAAATCCTTGGTCTACGTCAGCAAAATGGGGGAAATAAGCCTGTAACTCGATGTCCCAGGTAAGTCATTAAGCAGTGGGTTATAGGCTATGAGGCCAGCACTGTCTCCTTGGTGTATTTTTTGTGAGAAAGGGCTGACTAGACTTAAGTGCCCAACTCCAGGGAAGGGTTCATGGCTGTGAATCCTGAGAAGATGGACATGTCTCCTTCTGGCCTGGAGTTAGGTCCTTAAGTCTCTTCGTTTCCTATCAGCTAGCATAGTTGGCTCCCTGTTCAGAGTGTTGCCTTTCACAGAGTCCATTCTCAGTGCCAGGAATTTGTATATGGAGCATGGGCACCTGCCTTATGGCTGTAGATTTCACTAGGTGGCAGAGGACCTAAATTTTAGTGTTTACTGTGCAAAGCTTAAGTCCCCATTGTCAATTTAGCCACGGTGCTTAAAGATGCAAATAGGCCCCCAATAGTAACACTGAGGTGATTTTGTAAGGTCCACCAGGCTAGACATTTGAAGCTTGTCTGTAGTGCAGCAGTGGGCACTACTGGGCTCTGATTTTGAAAACTCAGCCAATGGGTGCCTGTAGATGATGTACACTAATTGATCTGTGAAATATGTTAAAGCACACTAAAGAGTGTTTTGGGCACACTGGCAGGGTTTACACAGCCAAATTATTGCACAGAATGTTAGTGGACTCTAGAAAACTTACCCCAATAGTGGATGTTGCTGCTCTGTGTGGACATACCTTTATGTGCTTTTGAGAACCCCACAATGTGTCTATTTACATCTTCAGGTGCTTAAATACCTTTTGGAAATTAGGCCCTGTCCCTTATACGTTTTTGAAAAATTTACCCAATTAACCCAGTCTGTTTTGCATTACCAGTGTGATTTTTTTTCAAAAGCACTATGTGTTAGCCTAACTTGACTCCCAGAGAAGTTATTGGACATTGTCTTCTTTCTTATAGAAATAGCAACACTTACAAATTATGGAAAAATTTGAAATCTATCTGATTGCTTCAGGAAATGCAGAGCACACCTTTTCCATGTCTTCTCAAATTGAAAAGGTCCACAATATTTTAATGGGTTATTTGTACTGTGGCAAATCTTTGATTCTCCATTTGTGCATCAAGTACGTGCATCTTCTGTATAATGTCCTGAAGAGTGAGTTATCGTCCAGTGTCTTCAATAGAGCAGGTAACTAAACAGTGAAATGATGGGGTCCTCTATGAAATGATGATGGTTTATGTCATGGGCTGCCCTTCATGAGGTGTTTTTTGTTTGTCATACCCTGCCCACAGCGTCCATCTTATGGGTTGAGGCTGGATGACAGAAAAGCTTTTTCAGTTGCCCAGCACGGTCAGCAGGACTTAAGCCAAGCATGAGGTGGGTGAACAAGGTGAACAAGGCAGCAAGAAGGGTTGGTGACCTAGAGTTTCTCATACTCACACAACATACCCATCCCTCACCAAATGGTCAGAGGAAAAATTTCGTGGGGATTGGAAGCTAAGGTTATGGATGGACTTCAGAATCCCAGTTTGAATTGTCATGGCTGCATTTAGCTGGATGTTGATGAGTAGAGTAACCAGATAGTCCAATTTTATAGGGACAGACCAAATATTCAGGGGTTTTTCTTACATAAAATCCTTTTACCATCCACCTCCTGTCCTTATTTTTTTCACACTTGCTATCTATTCATCCTATCAACAAGGTCTGTGTGTAAGCTTCTTCCTTACACAGGTGCTCAAGTTTAAAAAGGAATGGGGCTAGCCCTGCCCACAGTGAGAGTCCATTGTACAAACTCCACTTTTTTTTTTACTAACCTGACTTCCAAGAGGGACATAGAATGTGCTGTCTCGAATCACCAACCTAACGAGTTGAAATGTCTGGTCTCATTGAAGCAGGCTCAATAGCTTCAGCAGTAGGGCCTTGCTCCAGATGGTATTACAGGGCTTGGTGCCAGACTTGTCCTGATGACAAGTTGATAAAAGCTATAGCTGTTTTCAGCTTCTGCTGGAAGCCAGCCCCAATATGTGTAATTGGGGCAGGCAGTTGGTCACAGCAGCTTTTCCCTACCCTGAAACCTGCCTATTCCAAGGGGGGGGGGGGATTGTGGTCAGACCATCACTGTGTGATTTTTTTTAATCCCACCCTTTTAGATACATGTCTCATCAGAATCATATTTATTTATTTCAGGTTACATAATGTATAATAAAATCTGTGCAGAAAACAGTACATCACTCTATATTGTTTTATTTTTGCAGGCTTAATACACACACACACACAAACACACAAGTTAAGCCTGCAAAAATAAAAGGCTTATATAAAAGGCCAAATAATTTAGCCCTGATTCCACAGTAGAGTCTAACCAGAGTGAAACTAGTGCGAGAGAGTTTCAGGTCTCTTTATCTACTACTGCATTCCACTTCTCTCTTGGGCTATTGCCATACTCTTCATTACCAATTCAAAAAAAAAAAAAAAAAAGCTGTAGGCCATGCTGTCACCTGCCCTGGTTATTCCTGTGCAAAATAACAGCAGCTCAGCATGTTCATGCAAATGATCTGCTCCTCCATTGATTGTCACTTCAGGCACTGTAGTGGGGTAGTTTCCCCATTCCAAAAGGGAAGGGGTTAAAAGCCCTAGGAAAGGGGTGGCCAATTGGATCTGGTAGCTGGGGAGTGAATCAGGGCTTAGGTACCTATATGTATAGAGGGTGCAGCCACACCTCAGGGCATTCTTCATCTGGCCTGTGGAGAGGAATGGTGTTATGAAGCCCTGGCTGCAGGAGGTAGGACCAGAGACAGCGCAGTGCAGATTGTCAGGGCCCATGCAGAATGTAGACCCTGACTCAAGGGTATAAGGTACCGAGGGAAGGATGGATATGGCCCAGGGACCTGATAAGACTGTGTGCTGAAGTGGAGTAGGGGTTGAGGCAGTGCTCAGCTAGGGTACACTGGTCCCTTGGCTGAGTCTTGGAGAAGTGGGCAGGCCCATCTCCCCCAGACTGCTAGGGAGTGGTGATAGGACTATTGGTCACCACTGAAACAAAGTGGACTAGCTTGAACTAGATTTTACCCCAGAACATGGGAGAAACTGAGGAGAACATGGCCAGAGGGCTGAAATCTGGACTAGAGACTCAAAAGGCAGAGCACAGACCACTGGGTGGGGGGTCCTGCTTGAGTAATTCCCTAATTCCATCCCCAGGAGGTGCCTGCTCATTGCTGACCCATATTTAGCTTGTGATCCACTATGACACCAGGGCTGTGTCTATATTGGGGCAGGGGGGGTGCTTTGGAAGTCATCTTAAGGTCAACTTTAAGTTGACTTCAGGGTAATGTCTGCACTGGACGCAGTGCAGACATATCCGGGGCCACTACCACCCCTGGTCCCGATTGGGCACCCAGAGCCCAATCCAGCTTCAGGGGTGGATCAGTCTTCCCCTCTATCGACAAGGATTGTTACCCCATCATGGAAAGCTGTCAGGTTGGTTTGACATGATTTGTTCTTGACAAATCCATGCTGACTATCACTTAAAGCACTTTATTGTCTTCTACATGCTTGCTAATGGATTCCTTGACTATTTGTTCCATCACTTTTCCTGGTACAGAGGTTAAGCTGACAGGTCTATAATTCCCTGGGTTGTCCTTATTTCCCTTTTTATAGCTGGGCAATGTATTTGCTCTTTTCGGCTATGTCTACATATGCCATTTTAGTTCAGCTTTGCTAGTCTGAACTAAAGAAGTCCAAGGTTAGTTTGACCTAGCCACAGTTGTCTAGTTTGAACTAGGCACAGCTGTCTAATTTGAACTAATGGCTCAGTTTGAACTTTTAAAGTTTGAATTAAGGCTTAGTTCATGTCTTGCCCATGCTTAGTTTGAACTAAAGTTTGAACTAAGCACAGAAGTTCAAACTAATCAGGGGTATTTATTAGTTCAGAATAAGCTTTGCCTAGTCCGATCTAAGAAATTTCTTGGTTCAAGCTAGGCAAAGCCCAGCGTAGCCAAGGACTAAATTAAGCTAGAGTAAGTGTGCTTAGTTCAGGCTAATTTAGCAATAGAGACATAGCCTTCTAGTCCTCCCATTTCACAGACAGGGGTAGCTGAGGCACAGAGAGGTCAAGGCAGATGTTTCCAAGCAGGATTTCCATTAGGAGATAGGCGCTTATATCCTAAATAAGCTCAACTAGAATTGGGCATCTAAGTCCTTTGGGCCTTTTGGAAACCCAAGCTTTAGACACATCCTGAGGGTCACACAGGCAGATCAGTAATTAACCCAGATCTCCTGAGTCCCCACCTGCTGCATTAACTGTAACAAAATGCTTGTTCCCTAAAATCCATACTCCTAAAGGAGGGTCCTATGCTGCGGTAGAAACTGCAAGTTACTACTGACCCAACTTGCTACAGACTGTCCTCATGCAAAACTGGCCTACCAAACAAGTGCAAGTGACTGCTTCTTAAAATCCAGGAACTACTAGACAAGCTTTGCTGGGCAAAGGAAGAGCAGAGGCATAGAGTAAGCACTCCCCTGTAATATTCCCTTCCCCGCTTCCCTTTTGCTGGTGCTGCATTTCCCTCTATACCAGCAGAGAAGAGCATTTGCACATATATACACCAGTGAAGCTTTTAGATCTTGTTGGAGTGTTAATCATGCTACTTTGCAAATTACTCAGCTGATTCCCTTCCAGTTCATTTCCCAAAACTGCATTCACATAACACCTGAGTAATAAAAATTGGCAGAAATGACTAGATGGAATTTCATCCCTTTGCATTATCATTGAAAAAGACATTACTATTCCCTTATCAAAAATATCCATCAATCTAATTACACCTCTTTTCCTCCCAAAGTTCTAAAATAGGTTAACTAAGCATGCTCAGTGATCTAGAGTTATTATTTAATGACCATAAGGGAGATACATTTTGATTCATTTTCCTACATGCTAAAAATTTATGACAAACATAAAAACCTGTTATAATGATAAGATCATTCAAGATGGCTTTAATTTCATTTAAATTATACACAGATAAAACATTATGTACATTATAAGGAGTTATACTGTCCTCAGCCACTTAGAGAGACAGTGTGGTCTAGTGAATAGGAACTAGGATTTAGGAGAAGAGTAGGCTGAAAAAAAAAACAAATTCTGAAATTTAACTAAAACAAATGACATCTTTTCCACAAAACAATGAGGAAAAGTCACTCCATCTGTTGACTAGCTACTGAGAAATATTTACTCCTTTTCTACCTGGATTCTATGTTGACTATACTACTGCCATGCTCTGTGATCTTTTTCAAGGCATTTCCTTCTCTCTGGGCCTCTGTTTCCTCACCCTTGGTTTGTCTGTCTTGTCTAGTTGGATTCAGTGGCATATCACGCAGAGTCCAAGCCTCCATTTGCACCCCCCCACCTGCACAGGGACAGGGTGTGCACCTGTCACTGCCTCCCAGCTGCCCTGGAGAGGAGGTTTCTGTATCTGTGGAGCAGAAGGGATGGAGGCAGAGGCTTGGAGGGAACAAACTCACCCACCTGGCTGACCTTTCACAATATGGGAGAAGGGTGCTGACTTTTGCTCTCTGCCCCTGAGAACGGCAGGGCTGGACATCCATCCACTGCTGCTTCAGCCCCATGGACTGGCACCTTGGGCACCACAGGGGAGAAAGGAGTCTGATCCCCTAGACAGGGGGCATGATGAGTTGGTGGGGCACTTCTGTGAGATGCTCAGTGGGTGGGAGGGATCGGGAGGACACTGGCTCCATGCTGAGATGTTCATAATGCTCACACTGATGTTCACTGAACAGCCTTTCAGGGCCGGTGGAGAGCATGAGTGGGACATTTTGCAGGATGAAACAGAGGACCGTGGGGCTTGAAGAAACAGGGTGTGCTGCTGTTCTCTCTCTTTCCTGCTGGGCAGCATGCCCCAGGCAGTAGTAGGACAGATAGGGATGGGGGAGGGTGGTCATGGCCCCCAGCCCTCCCCCTTTTCCCCAGTTTCTTCAGGGCAGGGGCTAGCTTTTTCAGACCTGGGGGCAGCCCCCACTTGAGCAGGTTACATCCAGCTCTTAACCACCCCTTGCAGCCCCAGCGTGCTCCTGGCTCCCATCCCCTTACTTAGCACATTAAAAGGGGGAAGGAAAGCCCCTATTGCAGCCAGGAAGGTCAGGGAACTTGGAAGCCCAGGCTGCAGCAGGCTGGGTCCCCCATGCACAGCTCTAGGCCAGAGGAGAGGTGGTTGCAACTCCCAGCCTTGATCTCCCAACTCCTTAAGGACTGGAGTCAGCTCTTCAGCTTCAGCCCCTGCAGCAGGAGCCTGGGCGGCTGGAGCCCCCTTCCATTTCCAGGCAGCCGGTGCCAGGGAATCCAGGTCAGCCCCTGTCCCCTGCCACCACCTGCTACTCAGGACAACACTCATTCACACACAGCTCAGCTGCAAGTGACTGTCAGGCAACGTATCGGTGCAGGGTTTGGTGACGGCCCAGGCTGGTGCCCGGAGACATGGCCCCCGTGCTGCCTCCTTTGTACACCGCTGGTTAGATTGTAAGCCCTTCACAGGCAGAACTGCTTCTTGCTATGCATTTCTAGAATGCCTCGTACAATAGGGAGCAGTCTAGGTTTGAGCCTCTAAACTCTACCACAATACAAATGAATAGTGCCCAGTATGCATATTGAGGTCCCTATACTGAATGAACACGCACAATTGAAATTGGACTAGACATTCCACTAGTGTAAACTGGCAGAGCTCCATTGACATCAGTGGTGCTCCACCACTATGTAGAGCCAAGGATTTTGTCAGAGAAGTATATCTGTAATATCTTAAAGCTGGAGTTGCAATACCCTTTCTATCTAAAGGGAGTATTAACAAATATCAACTAAATCTAGATGGTTTATTTTTTCATTAAAAATGACATGAAATACCTCTCCGTCATTGTGAGACTTGCCCTAGGATAATAGGAGGCAGAGACTGAATAATGTGTAAAAATGTAGTGAGTATATTTATGTTTATATTAGAGCTTTCCTATAAATGGGAGCGTGGTAGATTTGTTTCCCTTTCTGTATTCTGTTTGAACAGCTCAGAGATATTTACCGTTGTTACTAATGTCTCCTTATTTGCTGGAGACTGTGGTGTACTCGTATGTGTTTCGAGTTCACTGTAGAGAGAGGCCTGACACCAAAACCAAAGTGGTTTTTTTTGGGGGGGGGTTGTTTTCATATTGAATATGTTGGGAATTCCCTTTTAAAAGAAAAGCACCAACTATTAATGGATACTTACGACCATAAAAATACACCCTTGGTGGATTCTGGACCAGATCCTCAGCTGGTTTCAATTGATGTAGCCCTGTTGCCTTCAACAGAGCAATTTCTGCTTGCATCTGAGGTTCTGGCCTAATATATTTGGGTGTTGGAAAAGAACAGGATGCAAAGTTCTGTGAAAAGTTATATTTCACATTTCTCATATACAATTTGAATTAATTTTCAAAAGTAATAGCTTACAAATCCTTGAAGTGTATGAACTTCAGAGCAATGGTTTTCAAGCTTATTTTCTCAGGACTGGTTGAAAAAAACAATCATTTAGGGCCATGACCCAACAATTACGTCTTTAAGCAATGCATTCCAGTCTTTTGGTGATGGCAGCAAGCGGTGCTGCACACCAGTACCTTGAGGGTCTGTGACCCAGTACTGGGTCCCAACCCTAAGTTTGTGAATCACTGCCTTAGAGGTGAGAGAACTTTTTTAGAGCTTTGTGAAGGGGCTGAACTGGGAGAAATAGAATTGATTTTTAAAAGGAAAACTTAAACTGTATACCTGGTCTATGAGATCTATTAGACTGTGGGCTACATTCCTAATCAAGTGAGTGTGTGGGTGGATCCCCAGCATTTCATGCTGGACGAAATACTCATCATAGAGGACAATGTTGCACCACCACACAGATTGGGCAGTGACTTATTGGAGTAGTGCATTTCCATCAATACATTCTAGGATTATGTGAGACACTATCCTTATTTTAAATCATATGACCACAAATTTACTTCAAACTTCTAAAGAAAAAAATAACCCCTATACAATGTGTCCTGAAAATCTTTGTCTTCTGTGAGACAAATAAAGTAGAATCTGAATGATCTATGATGTATGTGGTAGAAGTAAATTTTCACAGCTTAAGTTTTCTGCCAAATTTCTTATTTTAAGGGTGATAAAAAGCACAGCCTATCATCTGACCCACTCTGGTCCTAGATAATATTTTGCAGAAGAAGGAAATCTTTCTGTGGGGATTATAGTCAAAATTAGGTTTTGGATTTTTTGTTCCTGATTTTGCCATCATTATATCATGAGATTTCTTATGGAATGCTGTATCTTTGCTAGATATTTTACTGAAGACAGATGAGAAGGATGCCTGCATGTGACTCGTGAGAGATTTTCTTAGATATATTATGACTGATATTTATTTTGAGGAAGGAGGATTTTTGTTTTGCTTTTATGCAGGAGTATTAATTACCTGAAATAACCTGAGAAAAAAGTTGCATAATGTAAAAAATAAATAAAAGTAATTGAGATGGTACTTAGTTCTTCTCATGCAATACACATAACACATATATATTATTAATTCCAATATTAATTATGTTAACACAAATATGACTCAGTTATTGCTGTTCTGAAGAGAAACTAATGATACTGTTTCTTCACTGCAATGGTTGCTGACTGAGACTTCTGCTTCAAAAATGGATTCTTTGGGTACCATTGAGGGGGATGAGACACTGAAATAGACACTGAGTAAATTTGTTTTTTTTACTAACTCAATTTATTTATTTACATCTGATTAGAATAAGTAATTTTTTTCATATACTTTTGCTGTAGTAAACCTTTTGCTATCTATATTTTTTTGCTTTAGAACATTAAAAGGAATAACTATAATTCCTAAACCTGTTCCTATTACTAAGCCCTTAATTGATACCGGCCTACAATCAGTGCTGTTAAGCATTATCCTTTATACTTACAGAACCTTGGCTTATTCGTTTGATTCAGATTCTGTTTTGATTTGATTCAGATTTGATTCAGGTGCACCAGTCCTATCCCATGTGGGACGTTTCACTTTTGTCCAGTGACCTTGCCAGTGAAAAGATTTGTCACCAGGGAGGGAGCCTTGGGTGATCAGTCCTCAGTTCAGCAGCTAGATTCGCGCCTCCACAGATCTCTGCTTTTTGCAGGCTTTCTCAGTGGTTTTATTACATTCCACAGCCCCACTTTGAATTTCTAGAAGGTACCATTGCTTTGTTTTACCATATTTGGCACCCTTTGAGAAGCTACACCACCACCTTATTGACTCTTAGACTGGTTACTGTCTTTGTTACTGACAGAACACTGTTGCTCACTATCTTCAGCCAACTGGAATTTCATTTCTGGTACATGGTTTTGCAAGTTTCTTTGCATCTGAGCTACCTTTGCAGAGCTATCTCTGCAAAGGAAATGTAGTTATTACAGAACAAGAACAGGGGGACGTCAATTACCCTGACATCTGCTGGGAGGCCAATACAGCAGTGCACAGGAAATCCAGGAAGTTTTTGGAGAGTGTTGAGGTCAACTTCCTGGTACAAATGCTGGAGGAACCAACTAGGGGCCTCGCACCTCTTGACCTGCTGCTCACAAACAGAGAAAAATTGATTGGGGACATAGAAATTAATGGCAACCTGGGCAGCAGTGACCATGAGATGGTAGAATTCAAGATGCTGATTAATGGAAAAAAGGAAAGAAGCAAAACGCAGACCCTAGACTTCAGAAAAGCAGATTTTGGCTCCCTCAGAGAACTGATAGGCAGGATCCCTTGGGAGGCTGATCTGAAGGGGAAAAGTGTCCAAGAGAGCTGGTTGCATTTTAAAGAAACCCTGCTAAGGGCACAGGAAGATACCATTCTGATGAAGAGGAAGAACAGCAAATGTGGAAGGCGCCCACTGTGGCTTAACAGAGAGCTCTGCACCGAACTAAAGCATAAAAAGGAAGCTTACAGGAAGTGGAAGCTTGGACAGATGACTAAGGAGGCATATAAAGATATTGCTCAGGACTGCAGGAATAAAATCAGAAAGGCCAAAGGACAATTGGAGTTGCAGCTAGCAGGAAGGGGTTCTACAAGTATGTCAATAACAAGAAGAGGATCAGGGCTGGTGTAGGTCCCTTACTGAACAGCGCAGGTATCCTCATGATGAAGGATGAGGAAAAAGCTGAAGTGTTCAATGCTTTTTTAACTTCAGTTTTCACAGCGAGGGCTAGCTCCCAGCCCACTACACTGGGCATGGCAGATTGGAGAGAAGAAGAGAGGCCCTTGGTGACAAAAAGTCAGGTTAGGGACTACCTAAAGAAGCTGGGTGTCCACAAGTCCATGGGGCCGGACAACCTGCATCCGAGGGTGCTGAGGGAGTTGGCCGATGAGGTAGCAGTACCACTGACCATTATCTTTGAAAACTCATGGCAAACGGGAGAGGTGCCGGAGGACTGGAAAAAAACAAATATAGTGCCGATCTTCAAGAAAGACAAAAAGGAGGATCCAGGGAATTACAGACATGTCAGCCTCACCTCAATCCCTGGAAAAATCATGGAGCAGATTCTGAAAGAATCCATCCTGAAACACGTGGAGGAAAATAGAGTGATCAGGAACAGTCAGCATGGATTCACCCAAGAGTAAATCATGCCTGACCAACCTCATTGCCTTCTATGATGAGATGACTAGATTTGTGGATGCAGGAAGAGCTGTTGGTGTGATATACCTTGGTTTTAGCAAGGCTTTTGATACTGTTCCCCACAGCATTCCCATCAGCAAGTTAAGGAAGTATGGGTTGGATGTGTGGACTGTAAGGTGGATAGAGAACTGGCTACATCAACGATTTCAGCATGTAGGAATCAGTGGCTCCGTGTCTAGTTGGCAGCCAGTAACGAGTGGTGTGCCCCAGGGGTCGGTCCTGGGACCAGTGCTGTTCAATATTTTCATTAATGATCTGGATGATGGGATTTATTGCACACTCAGTAAGTTTGCAGATGACACCAAGCTGGGGGGGATGGTAGACACGCTGGATGGCAGGGAAAAGATTCAGGAAGACCTTGACAAATTGGAGCAGTGGGCCAATAGAAATCTCATGAGGTTCAACAAGGACAAGTGCAAAGTCCTGCACTTGGGACAGAAAACCCCATGCACTGCTACAGGCTGGGGAGTGATCAGCTAAGTAGCAGCACCGTAGAAAGGGACCTGGGGGTCATGGTGGATGGGAAGCTGGATATGAGTCAGCAGTGTGCTCTTGCTGTGAAAAAGGCCAATGGCATACTGGGCTGCATCTCAAGAAGCATTGCCAGCAGATCGAGGGATGTGATCATTCCCCTCTATTCGGCAGTGGTGAGGCTGCATCTGGAATACTGTGTCCAATTTTGGGCTCCCCACTACAAAAAGGATGTGGACAAATTAGAAAGAGTCCAGCGGAGGGCAACAAAAATGATCAAGGGGCTGGAGCACAACTCCTATGAAGAAAGACTGAAGGAATTAGGCTTATTGAGCCTGCAGAAGAGAAGACTGAGGGGGGGGGGGGGTTGATAGCAACCTTTAACTACCTGAAAGGATGCTCCAAGGAGGATGGAGCTCAGCTGTTCTCAGTAGTAACAGAGGATAGAACAAGGAGCAATGGTTTCAAGTTGCAGCAGGGGAGGTCGAGGCTGGATATTAGGAAAAACTTTCTTACTAGGATGGTGGTAAAGCACTGGAATGGGCTACCTAGGGAGGTGGTGGAATCTCCATCTTTGGAGATGTTTAAGGCTCGGCTGGATAAAACTCTTGCTGGAATAATTTAGTGAGAATGGTCCTGCTTTTTTTGGCAGGAGGTTGGACTAGATGGCCTAATGAGGTCCCTTCCAACCCTATGATTCTATGATTCTATAAAGAACAAAGCTGTCAGTTAAACTGGTTTTTTACTAAAGTTTAACTCTTAATTCAGTTGTGCCTCATTGTCATAAGTTATTTCCCTTACTGTCACTGACTATTTGATCTTGTTATGATTCTCCTCTTGCTTAAACCTGTGTAAATTGGAAGTGACTCCATTTCAATCAACTGACTTACCCTCTTATGAAGTAAGCATAAATGAGGTAAGGATCAGGTCCTTTGTTTTTGCTTTGTATTTGTAGACTCTTTAGGATAACTGCTAAGTAAATTTTACTTAGCTAGTCTGGAACTTTCATACCATATTGCTTGGCACTTAGACTCCAGAGCATTTTCAGTTTTCCAGATACAGTACTAATATTCTAGATATTCAGATATTCCCCTGCACTGTAGTTCAAAAGTATCTCTATAGTATTTGATCCATACATTTATTCACTTTCTATAAACTCCTGTGGTGTGGTTAGTATTATCTTAATTTCAGTGAGGAAGAAACTGAAATACTGTGAAGCTACATGAGTTGTTTAAAGTCACAGCATAAGCCAGTAGCAGGACCCCTGAGTTGTAAATCTGCTTCTGTCTCATAATCTATACCAAACCATGTAGATTGCAGAGGGATTACCAAATCCAAACCTGTGGAGTGATGCCTCCTACTGACATTTTGTGCAGCTAATTTTTGCATACATTTGCAACACTAAGTCACAGCTCTTCATGTAGAACCTAAAGTTCTTTAAAGAAGTCAGCATCAGTAGCAGAATTTAAAGAAGGGTAAATTGAGGCACAAATGGTAAAGAGTCATTCATAATTATCCAGGAGATCAGTGGCAAAGGTTGGAAGCCCAGTTTCCTGTGTCCCAGTCCTTAGTCAATGGACTATATTGCCTCCCATCTAGATGTATGCACTCACCATGTAAATCACTAGGCAAAAGGAGAAGGAAAAAGGATTTATAATCCTTGGCCATGAACACAATTAGAATTCAGAAAAACTTGTGATTTCTTCTTTCAAAACCATTTTTTTTACCCATTCTACTTATTTAAATTATGTGTGCCTAGGAAAGAGAGAGAGATTTAATCACAACTGCTTCATTTTTCTTTAATGTAGATGGAAAATATGTATAATGTCAAAAGCAGGAGGGGAGAAGTGATCCAAATAGAATGTGTTTCAGATCTTCTCTCTCATTATACAATATGGGTATGTCTACACAGCACTTTTATTTTGAAATAACACTGGTTATTTCGAAATAAAAGATATTTGGTCCACATGACATTTTCTTATTTTGGAAGGACAGATCCCGTCCTTTCGAAATAAGAACTGTCATTTCGAAACAGGTTAAACCCGATTGTTTTGAAACGGCTGTTATTTTGAAATGGTTATTTCGAAATAAGGCCATTTGGACATGTTGTTTCGAAACAACACCATTGTTTGGAAACAACTGTTTCAAAACAACATGTCCAAACACCCTTATTTCGAAATAACCATTTTGAAATAACAGCCGTTTCAATAGCAGGCTTTCCCTTAATTTGAATTAACATTTTCTTAATTCAAATTAACTTATTTTGAAATAAGGACTTTATTTTGAAATAACTCATTTTGAAATACTTATTTCAAAATAATGATGTGTGTGTAGACATAGCCTATGAGAGGAAAGAAGATTGCATATAATCTCTCTTTATGTAAGAAAGAAGGGATCTGAATGACCTTATGTGGATACACATGTGCATGTGTGTATGTATATAAATGTATATGCATACAAAGAGAGAGAGAGCATATATCAATATGTAAGAAGGAAAGAGAAAGATGGTACAAAGTCCTTTGAATTTCACTGAGCTATTCTACTGGAAGTTCACAGAAGGTATCATTATATAAAGTACATACAAAATGAAATACATTTATATTAATGTTAAGGTTCCAAAGTCAAGTACTCAAAAACTGAGAAATTTCAGAATTGGTAACAGTAACTTAATTTGCCCTGCTTGTGATTATGCATTATGATGAATATTTTCAGCTAATTTCTTTTGCCCAGAAATTGAGATGTTGATGAAAATATTTTGTGAATTGCAGTACATTTTGGGCCATTATTTCTCTTTCCATTTTGAGTGAAACATTTTTAAATGTCAAAACAAAACTTCATTTTTTTGCCTGAATTTGGAAAGGGAGTTATGTGCTATTTGCAAACCATGATGGTGGTGCTAATGGCCACCTTGATTGCAATAGAATACTATCCCCCAACATGGAAGTCAACTGCCTAAATCAGAAGACCATGCTTTGTCTTCCATTAGTCATCTTCGTTTGCTACACACCTTCCAACTTCTGCAACAAATATAGCAGGGGTCTGTCTCATGATGTACTGCATCAGACCTCTGTAATGTTATCTGTATAACTTTTCTGTTCACCTCTGTAATGTAATTGGATAGGTTAATGCAAAGTAGGCCAGGTGAGGTCCTTTTTGAGTGCTCATGACATACTCTGTGTTATTGTTATGGTATCATGTTCTCTGCAACATCATATATGTGTAAAGAATAAAACAGGTTCACAAGTGAATTTCACATGGCTCAAGTAGGAGCAAATCATCAGAGCTGCAAATACACATCCAGAGAAATTATGCACGACAATAGACTAGCTAAATCTCTGTAGCACCTTGGATGGAGAGGGGGAGACCACCTGCCCTTTGTGAACAAAGTGAATCTCCAGGCCAAAAGGAGCAGGAGACAAGCCAGACTTTAAACTGGAAAGAGCCTTTTTTGCCAGAGACTCTCCATCTTGAAACATCTCCATCTAAGGGTAACTGTATAAGGACTGGGCCCTGCCCATGGAGTGGCAGAGACTGGCTAGAAATCATGATAGCCAAATATGAGTGGTGACCTGACCATAAATGTAGCCGTAACTTTAGCTTAGGGTGTGTATTATATTTTTATTTGGTAGTGATGAACTCCCGACTTATTGATTGGACATTGATTTGCTATATATTCACTTAAAATCATGTTTTAATCAACAATTTAGTGTTTGTTTTATCTAAAGCTGTGTGGTCTTAGAGGGAGAAGGGGTATGTGAATTCCTAATCTGGAGCAAAAGCTAATTGCATATCAGTTTTTTTGTTAAAATTACAAACTGGGGTAACTAAGCCTCCAGTGATCTGGGAAGGGTTTGATCCCATCAGGATGGAAGTTCACAGTGTGGCACATGTGGGCTAGAGATGCTTATTGAGGGGCCATCCTCTGAGCGACTAGTGAATGCACATCTACTGCCTGCAAATGATTACACACAGGAGGCTGGTGTGGGCAGACCCAGAAGTGGGTGCCCACCTGGCAAAGCAGGGCAAGTCAGGGTCCAGGAATGATTAATTGTTAAGGTACAGTGGCAAACCAGACTAGATTATGGGAGGGAAACATCACAGGGTCCTGTGTACAACAGCCTCATTAACTGCACAACCTAGATTCATCCCCAGGACACCATCCATCTTTGGATTTTTGCTGTTGAGGAACTGAAATGGAAAATTCAGATCCTACCCCACAAAGCATGTTCATGAGTTCTCCATCACACTAATACATTGGTGCACTGCAGTTTTTCACCACTCGATACCCCTTGTCAAAACATTATGGGGATGTACGGTAGCATGTCATTATGTAATATTTTTATACATCATATTTTTAGAGTCAAGCGTATTTTATTCTTGGTCTAGATCTCAGCTAATTAGATGCCGTTGACAGTTTGACTGCAGATTTGGAATCTAAATCCTGTCATGTTGTTTATGGTTGGCACATATAGCTGACTTTGCCATGGAAGCATGATTTAACTATTCTGCTTAGGCTTTACAGCCAAGACAAAAGTAGAAATGTCCACCAGTTGTTTGTCAGTTCCAGCCTGTTTGTTAATGGCTGTGTGGTGCTTTGGACATGTCTTGTTGCAATGCTTATTCTTATTAAGTTGGTGAAAAGCCTAGAAAGCACTATGATGGCCACATTCATAGGGCATGTATACACTGCACCTCACTGCATGCGGTGTATAGAGTATTTGTAGCAACACACAGCAGTGAAAAGTAGGCTGCGTCATGCTGTGAGGTATAGCTACACACTTCAGCGAAAGGCTCTGGCAGGGGAAAGGTTGTGAGGAAAAGATCTGGCATCTTCTTGTGGTGAAGAAAGGCTCCAGTGGTGGGGAAAGACTCTGGTGGGGGGGGGAGTTGTGGGACAGTGTAGACAAGGGAGGCTCTGCTTGGGTGTGTAGGGAACATGACCTATGGGTTCAGGTATGTGCGTACTCTACTTGCCTAAGAAAAATACCTCACCATCTACACAGCTACTTCTACCTGTGTTGGGTGTGCCATTCAGTGTATGCCCTAAGGAGCATGCACTGTAGAGATACTCGTATATTATGAAGCCAGAAGGGACCACCATGGTCATGTAGTCTGACCTCCTGCACAACACATTCCCTGGGACTTCCCAGTGTTAATTCCTCTTTCTAAGGCACACAGGCTTTCTTCACTTGCATTCCTCAGTCACTTGGGCTCCTTTGCAAGTCCCACCTCTAGAGCTGTATCAGAGCAGTTTTGAACAACCACATGACTTTAGATGCATGTAAAATTGTAGACCTGATCCTTACACCTGCCCCATTTCTTCAGCTGGGGATCATCAGGTGACATCTCTGTTTTTCCCTTTGGAATCTACCTGAATTAAAAAAAAAAAAAAAAAAAAAGGTAAGAGGTAAGGAACTTAGATGATGTTTTCAATTGTCTTTCTACAGTGGGAGCTGTAGGATTCCCAGGACTTTTAAAGAGTGTATCATTTATGCGGGTGCTAAAATATGTTTATATGCTTAATTTTATAGACTTGTTTTGGAAATCTTAAGCTTGAACATCAGATTTTAAGAGATGTGAAGAAAAACCATGAAAACCTTTGGACAACTGCAGACGAAACTGCCATTCATTTAGTTGCATTAACTTTACTCTTTAGAAACAAAACTCACTTTACCACAGGCACAATAAAGCAAGGTCTGTTTCAATTGTGAAGTCATCCCCATAGAAATCACACATAGTGGTTGTAAATAATGCAGCACAAGATAACAACAGTGACACATTAGTACTTCCTTTGAATGCATGCTGTGTTGTATGCATGATGAAGAATTCAATGGACGGTGATATGAAGGGGCAAAAAAGATTTGTTTGTATTCAGATTATATAATCCACTCTTCTTTTGTTGTCACTCTTTTAGGCATTTAGTCCCAAGATGTTCCACTTCTCATAAAATTCATTCAGCCTTATCTGACGTTCAGAGGCCCAAGGCTTTGTTACAATTGTTATAAATAACTTAACTGTAAGGGGAAAAAAAGTAGTTCATCCAGGAAAACCCTGCTTCAGTCATAAATAAATGGCTCATATGTCACTAGCAAGGGGAAGAATCACTTTCAAAGAGCTTCCACTTCAGTTGTGGCGTCCACATTTTTGGTTGTGAACAAACAAGATGGTTCTTTTCCCATTCGGTTTAGGATATTTCACTGACTAGCATGCCTGTAGCATTTCTGGCCAAGGTTTTCAGAAGTGACTAGGGATTTGGGATGCAGTCACTAGTCACTGCAAAAATCTCTTCTTGGGAAGATGAAGGAGATAGACAGGCACAGCACTGGAGAGGAGCAGCACCGTCCCAGGAGAATAATTCATAGTGAGGAGATAAACTGTAGCCAAAAAAAATTTAGAGTAAATATGTTGGTGACCTTCTGAAGAGTGAGGTCTATAATGTTTTAGGGCTTGGTCTGTATACAGATTTTGCACCAACCTAACTATTTCAATATTGACTCCCGCCCACTCACCCGACCTGAAATAGTGATATCAGGACAGGTCCTTGTGTGGATACAGTTATAAGCACTTTTATATCCCTGACATATCTCATTTCCCTTGCAGGAATGAGCCATAAACATTTTTATAGCTGTGTAACTGCATTCAGATGTCTGGCAGGACAGGATTAATGCATAGGCATGCTTCTAGGGCCCAAATTTCTATGTGTGTTTGGAACAGGGGCCAGGCCAATAACCTTTTTCTCCACCATGGCCTCTTCCTCACCCTGTCGAGAGGGCCCTACAGCAGAAGTGCAATTTGAATTTCAGAGCAGTGTCGGGGGGAGGCCCCAGGTGTGGTGATGGTTTGAAGTATAAGGTGGCCAGCACTTCTCCTTAGTGGCATTTCCTGTCCCATGGGATTGGGCCCACCGTTTCCCTCCTGGTGTCACCACCTACTGCATGGGGTCAGAGCTCACTCAGGTTTGTTTCAGATACTCCTCGGTCATGAAGGGGACAAATGATGGAGGGGAAGCCATGCTGAGTGGCACACTCCAGGTCTCAAGCACTCCCAGAGCAGAGAGCTGAGCCCAGCTGCTGTAAAGAAGTGCAGGGTGGGGTCATTCTCCTACCCCCCGTCCTGGGACTCTCCCTGCATGGGGAGGGAGAAATGAAGAGCTGATCCATCTCTGACTACAAGTGGTGTACTTCTTAACTATAGAGTGCAAAGGTGTAAGACGCATACGTGTGTCAACAGTACCTTAGGTGTTAGTCCAGGGACAAAACTGACATAACACCACTGAAGTAGTTCAAGAAAAACACCTCCTAACAATTTCCCCTTCCCAATGTTTCCACCAGTTCTTCTTTTCATTTTCACTAGAGTCCCTGTAGTTTTATGCTGATAAAAGCAAGAGAAGAATAGGATTCTTTTCACTCCTTACAATCCAAACTGATTTGAACCCCAAGCAAACAAGATTTGTGCTAAAATTCAAGTTCAATCCTGGTTTCTTTCTATCTCTAGTATCATCTACTTTAGATTTAAATGTCTCTAAACCTCTAAAATAAACATTTCTTTTCTCTCCCACAATCATGCCAGCAGAGTACATTGCCAGTATAGTTAGCAAACTGATTCTCTCAACAGCACAGGAAAACCACTGAAGTCTCTGAAGTCTATGCAGAAACACATCCTTTGTCTGCTCCTGCATTCCTTTCTCGGGGTGTTGAAACCTTTTATAGTAAATTGCATTCTGCATAGTATAAACTTCAAAAGAAGTTGTTAATATAATTGAGATGTGGTAAGTTTGACAGTTGGCCTCATTTATGTGAATTCTGCTTTGCAGGTTTTTGAAGTAATTTGGGGTGGGTTTGTGTTTTGGTTTTTGGGTTTTTTTTTTTGTTTGTTTGTTTTTGTTTTAGTTTTTAAAGCAGTCTTTCTTTCTCACAGAAGGCAGACCATGCCTATACTAATGAAACAACTTTAATATTTTCCTTTATTACAGAAATCCCTCTGTTCCCCTCCCCAATATTCAACATTATTAAAGTAGTTAACAGGCAGGTGATCTGAATCTTACACTTATGGTTTCATTTAAACACTGCATTTTTGTAACAATTATGTTGCATTCTGTGGTGACCCTAATATAGATAAGCTCCAAAGGGATAGCCGTGTTAATCTAGTTCAGCAAAACAAACAAGGAGTTCTGTGGTATTTAAAAACTAACACATTTATTTATTGCATGGGCTTCCATGGAAGAAACCCCACTTTGTTAGAGGCTTTGAAGATCTAACATACTAATCTAATATCTAACATACTAATGTAGATAGAAATGTATTCAGTGAGAGGGAAATATCTTGGAGTCAGTGCTTGAAGTTGATCTAAAACCTACTACCTTTCAGACAATTTCATTATGTTCAGGCTGTAAATTACTTCTCTTATGGCATAGGGGGCATCACTATCATGAGCTACAATTCTGTTTGCAGAAAAATAAGCCAAATGTGTCAATGAGGCCCTGGGAACAGCCATAAAGAGATTAGCCAAAGGCATTATTTTAATGCTTGTGGAGTTGCATATGGAGCTCCTTGTCCGTCACAATTCCAGAGAGGATAAGGATGTGTTGCAGAAGGCAGCTTTCTAAAAGAATCTTCCTGATTAAGGAATTTTCTAGTTACTGCATTAAGTATGATTCTTTTGCTTTATGATGTCACATTGCATGGTGTCAATCATGGATGGATCTTTTTCTCTAAACAAGTAGTTGTTAGGGGCCAAATCCTAGTCCACAGAGTTACTGTGTTTCAGCCTACCAACTAGTGACCTGTGAACAGTCACCAGAACCTGAAGCTTAACTGTGACCCAGGACTCCAGTCCTGGTATCTGATTAGTGGTGGGACTCCATGTATCTGGATTGGTTTTCTGCTTTTATCGAAACAAAGTAGAGGCATGGGATGTCCATGCAACTGGGCTTCTCCTAGGTAGGACTGCTTCTCTTGTGCTACTTGCTCCTCCTGCTCGACTCTGACCTCCTTGTGCAGTGGTTTTCAACCTTTTGCAGGTCATGACACACTTGTTGGCATATCATGACTCTACAGAAGACCCTGCACCATGCGCTTTGCCAAATCCAGCCATTTTCCCAGCTCTCCACATCATACTTACCATTGTGTGGTGACAGAGTAATGTACCCACCACAGTGTTTGAGACCCACTGCCCTAGTGACCTGGCCTGGCTCCTGCATTTTGACTCTTGACTGCGTCCACTAAACCTGACTGCCCACATCTTAGTTGTGACAAAAGTAAAAGAAAGAAAAGAGACTCTCTGAGTGGTGTGTGGGAAAAGTAGAAAATCAGGGAGGAGAGTTATGACAACTGCTTCAGAAAGAAGACAGAGCCTTATCTCAACCCAATAACTGAGTCCACAGTGCCAGTGGCTCTCCAAGAGAAAATAGCTGAGGCAACCAGGCTTGAGGCTCTGGAAATCTGACTAATTTCAATAGCTTCCTGTTGAACAGAGGAAGCATACAATTACCATATCCTGCTAATTTTCCATGGCTGATGCTGATGTTCTGTGTGCCCTTACCAAAATAAAAGAAGCTATTGATACCCATTTCACAGGCAGGCAGATTATTATGTATGAACATGGCAAATGTAATAGAAATTGTGAAGAACAATGGGAAGCAACTCAGATTTTTATTACTGCAGGTCCTCGTCTTGTTGAATATTGCAAATATTAGTTCTTCTTTTTAGGTTTCATAAGAAGCAGAATAGTTATTGGAAAAAGAGACACCAGTTTGTCAGCCTCCTTCAGTTATACACAGATCTCTTTGCTACAGGAGCTCTATCAAACTGAGAATGCAAGAAAGCATTAGGAAACAGCGATGTAACTAACATGTTAGCTGCATAGAGAAGAATGCATCAGACACTAGTGAAAGAGTAAAGGAAAAAAAGACACAAATATAAAAGTGAAGTGTGATCATTGGATCCTCGGAGCTGGCAGCCTAGAACTGTTATAGATATTATGTACCTGAGAAAACTGAGATCGTAATGGACTGAAGTTAAGTTTGAGCCATTAGAAAGCATGTTCTCGTTTGTTTATAACCATACCTGCAGGGCCAGCTCAAGGGGTTGTGGCGCCCTGAGCCAATGTTTGCACCCCATCACCCTGCTGGCAAGGCGACACTGGGAAGGGGAGTGGGACGGTCAGCCTGAGGCTGAGTCCTGAGCTCCCGCCCCACCCCGGGCCATCCGATCTGCCCTCGGGAGTAGGGTTAGCCAGCCCACTGCTTGAGTTCTCCCAGTCTCACACCAGCCCTGGGATGGCCACTTGCCCCTGGGAATGGGGTGGGCCAGCCGCAGCCTCGCCGTTCAGATAGAGGGGTGGGTGGAAGGACCCAAAATTGCACTGTAAGTTGCACCACACGTGACAGTCAGCACCACCTCCGCCCCAGGGCTGACCTGCACCCCAAGCCAGTGCCATGCTGGCTTCCCCCTTAAGCAGGCCCTGCATACCTCTGTTGCTTTCTTCTGTTTAAAATACTTTCAATCTCTGTTCTTTAGTAATAAATTTCTTCTTAGTTTACTTTAAGCCATCTCAGTGCTGATCTACTGAAGTGTAGCATGAGTCCTCGGCTAATCTAGCAGGCTAGCGTGTGCACTCTGTTTTTGGAGGCAGCGAATATAACAGTTTTGGTGAGTGCCCTATAAGAAGGACTGGACTCTTCAGAGAGAAGTCTCTGAAGAATTGGGGTTTACTAATTGTTACTTGCAAGGCAAGGCTAGGCCTGGCAGAGGCTCAAAGAATTTGTTGGTGAGGCTGCTAGACTGGTGTGGTAGGGAGCTGATAACTAAGGTTATGTCAACACACACAGTCTTTAAATTGAAATAATGCAGATTATTTCGATTTAAAAGATTGCAGGTCCACACTACATTTCCTTAAATCAAGATAAGGAGCTCCCTCATCTTGCAATAAGTCGTTTTGATATAATAAAACTTTGCATTATATCAAAATGATGGTTAAATTGAAACTGTTATATCAAAATAATGTTGTGTGGATGTGTTATTTCGATTTAACTGTTAGTTTGATTTAACACTTTTGCCCTTCTCCTTCCTAGGGTGCTGGCCTTTTTCTATATATTGGGTGAGGGTATGTCCTGTCCATGGACATGCTAGCTCAATTTGGTCTTCTATGGGGACCTTTTAAATTGATTTAATTTAAATCAATTTAATGATTTTTACAGGGATTCAATTAGACTGATTTAACTGAAATCAATTTAACCATGTATGTATGAACACAGCCATGCAGGTTAAGCCAGAGTAAAGCTCTTCGGCTTTATTTTTCACATAAGATGTGGTTTGAACCCAAGATCTTACATTTTACAGGCATGAGCCTCTATTTTTTTAGTTAACAGAGTAACTTCATTAGGTGGAAGCTGTAGCACACTCATATCCTCTTATGCAGACCAGTGGCTGAGGGGGACAAAGACATTCAGTCTCCTAGCTTGGATTGCATGTACCATTCTAGAAAAGTATTTATGACATTTTTCCCAGTGCATTCACCCCCTGAATTAAATGGTGTTGGGATCAGGTCTTCTAATCTCTGGGAAGAAACAGATACCTGTATATTTTAGATGCACAGGTATAGCTTCTAGAAACATGAACCTTGACATTCTCAAGGGCTTAGGATAGCTGTTCTAAAAACTCATTGAGCATATACATTTAGAGTTGCTCTTTTGCACTGAAGTGTTTGAAGCTAAAATTAAGTTAGCATGATGGTGGTGGAGATGTAAGATTCTTCTATAGGTTTGAAATTATACAGATAATTATTTTATTAAAATATTTGCTCTTTCACTCCCTACAAGGTTTTTGACAGCCTGGAAGTCATTCTAGAGCACCATGCCAGCCATTAGTGCTTTGATTTCCACAATGCCTTTCTTTATTTAATAGGCCTGAAATATTGATTAACATTTACAGATTCAATTCCAAGCACTTGCCAGAGGTTAGAGAGAGCCAGAGAGAGCTGATTGTGCCAGTCAAATTCTAAGGTGTAATGAAATCCCCTACTATGCCTGTCAACTTATCCAGTGTACAGGTCATTTCCCACAAGGTCTCTGGTGTTGAAAGAAGCAGTTTTCACTTCACACATTTCATAGGCGACAGGAAAATATGTCACTAGTATTGTATTCTCTAGCCTTTTGTATAAAATTGAATAGACTCATTTCTTCATACATTCCCCCTCCAAGCATTTTGTATCAATATAAGAAAGATACTTTAAGCAGACACACACTGAGGCTCTCAGCGTAAATGTTTTGTTACCGTTGTCAAGGAATCTCACAGTAACTAGGGCTAGAGATGGACAAGCCTCAAAAGGCTCAGAGGTGCAATTCATTTTGATTAAGTATCCAAAGGTTCGTATATTTATTCAAACATTTTAAGTCTCTTTTGCTTTCCATTTTTCTCCCCTTAACACCAGTTTTCTCAATTCTTTCTGGTTCCACTACTGTCAAGAAGACTTTGAGTCTCTCTCTTCTTCAGTCTAATGCATGGCCCAAGAGCCTCCCATCCCTTATGTCCGTTTTCCCGCCTTTGAAAGGACAGGCCTATGTCTATGGAAACCTTTCCTGTCCCAGCTACTTCTGAATCCAAAGTTTGTATATACTGGGGCTCACTGTGCAACACACAACCTATGCGGCCAGAAATCAGTAACGAGTGACTAGATATCCCTGTGTACCAGGCACATTCTCCTTTGACTGGAAAGGGATTAGCTCTTCTTTCCTGATTATGTAAATTGGCCAGTTGACTGACTTCCCAGCTGTTCCCACCTGGCTGCCCTCACTTCATTTCATGTTACCCCAAGGATATAGAAGTGATCCAGGACCATCGCTCAAGGCTCAGTAGCCTTTGTGCTGAGCCCCAGTAATGGCCTGGATCATTCATTTACTGCTTTCACATCTGTATTCTCCAAAATCCCAGTTGCAGCCATCCAACAATTCCCCAGTAAAAAGGAATCATCCAACGGTAAGGTTTTTCTGAGGAACTTAAGAGTTAGATGCCCAAATACCACTGAAATTCAATGAGATTCAGGTGCCTAACCCCTTTCATCTACTCTGAAAATTCCCAGCTGTAATTATCAGCTTAGGTTCCCAGCATGGAGACACAATGGTTAGATTAAAAGCATCATGTATTCTCTCTGGAAGGTTGCAACATGACATTAATTCAGAACATAACACGTAAGAATCCCAAGCAGAGAAGGAGAAAGCAGGCCGTTCCTTACAACAGAGCTCAAGTCACACAGCCTTACTCACCAGTGGCTTTCTACAGAATGACAATGGAAAACCCCTGCAGAGATTCCTACCCACAAGCAGGACCAGGAAGCTCCTTAAAACTTTTGTAATTTTAACAGCGTTCAAAACTTTGCACTGTGGTTGTAAATTTTGTGATGGACTGCCCCTGTATCCTTCCTATGTGACTTCAATGCCTCTCCCTCACAGTAGTCTTCATCCTTATATGCATCCCTTTCTGAAAGCAGTGAGTTATCCATTCAGTAAAACAAACTAGACTAGCACGGCTGCCCCTTTGGAACTAATCCATTCTTGTCTCTCGGGCTCCAACTAGAGAGCTTTCTTTAAGCTGATTTGGTAATTTCTTGCCACCATGTATTTTTCCCCCTTGCTTTAAAGATTTTTCTACTTACTTTAATTATGTTTGGCTAGGCTCCACAGCTTGGAAAAATTAAATGGTTGAGGTTTTTTTTTCTTAAGGAAAAGCCTTGCTTACTCACTCAGCTGCATTTCTAGGTTCTTACAAACCTTATCACCCCACCACAACAGGCATAAAACACCCTCTAGTTAAATCCCCTGCTTTTCAGAGTAACTAAGTAGTATTTTGAGCCACCTTATAGGCAAGTCTGTAACATTTTCGGCATGTTGACATTGATGCAATGCTCTAGGCATGGATTCTGACATTTTGCAGTGGGCTAAATTATAAAATAGGCTTTAGATGAGCTGATTGACCATATCTTGTGTAAATCAGCTGTGATATATCTTTAAAGTAGTGGCTTTCAAATAGATTTATGCAGGGATTGGGACAAAACAGATAGGAATGTAAAAAATGTTAAGCTGCCATCTGGAAATCGAACAACCATTAACATTTGTGCATCTCTAGTTATCTCCGCTTTTGTTGTTATTTTGCAACTATTTGTGTTTTGTTGTTTTGTTCTTCTCCAAGTGTGTTCAGCATGCTTACCAGAGATGGACTGTGCCTAAAAATCAGCCCTGGCATTTAAAGAGGTGGGAGGGGCAAGGAAGGGGGCATTGCTGGGCCCATGTGGTGGTGGAAGACGGGCAGGGGGAAAAGAGCAGGGCCAGGAGAGGGAACGGGTGCTGTGTTCAAGTCACAGAGCTGTTGGGCTGTATGGGGGTAGCTGCTGTGCTCTGTTGAGGGCCCACACAGTGACAAATGGGAGAGGAGAGCGGTGCAGAGAGAAGTGGCCTGCAGACCATTAGTGCACTGGTCCCTCTGGCAGTGACCAGAACTGCCTGCTGGCTCGTCCACCCTCAAACTTATAGACCCTTTCATCTACAGTGGAGGGCAGATTTTTCAAACCTGGGAGAAGATTTTTAGTGTGATATATTGAAAGGTAGATAGAATAGACTCATAGGGCTGGAAGGGACCTCATGAGATCATCTAGTCCAACCTCCTGGGGTTTGAAGCAAGGACCTTCTGTCTATAGCAGATGTGCAAGCCACTACACTATGATCTACAGAATAACAGAGCATGGGGTATACCGTAATCCCCTCACCTGCTTCTGTTAGTCCAGGCATAAGGGGACCTGGCAGTGTAGGTAAGTAACAGCTGTGGCCCTAATTATACTGGGTCCAAGCCTTAATGAAGGAAAAGAGAACAGCTGATGACCTGGCCCAGGGAGATAAGTAGTCCAGCAACCGACTCCAGAGAGAGGTTTGCCTGAGCAGGAGCAGGGAAGTTTGGGGGAGAGGCTGTCTGCTGGCAAAAACGGAAGTCAAACCCTGAGCCTCCAAGTTGGTAGGGTGCCTGGAGCAGAAGATCGGGCTGTAAATAAAGGAGCCCTATAAATAAAACCAAATGAGTCATTGCAGTGTACCAAAGCAGGGTAAGTCTGTCCCAGAGAGAGGGGACTGTGTAGATGGAAACAGGGGATTGGGCCACCTGAACAGTTACACTGTGTTAAAATGATCAGCTATCATTTAAATTCTCAGAGGCATCCTGGTTCTGCTTCTAAGCTAATGAGCTCTTGGGGAAGCATGTGATGGGTATGTTAGGGTGCATCTCTGTGCTTCATGTCTCTCTGGTTTTGGGGTCTCATGCAGTTTTGGGTTCTGAAGGCTAAGCACAAAATAAAATAAAATAAAATAAATGTTTGTGCCAAATTGCAAGCGTCCAGACAGTAAAGGAAGATACTTTAACTTCTGTTTATAGGCAGTCAACATAACAATCAGTTTCCTAAGAGATGTAGGAGCACACTCCTCTACTGACAATCAAGGGACTTATAGTCTTAAATCCCATCAGATATCTAAAATTAGGCACCTAGATCAATCAAATAAATAAATGACTGGGTTTTTTTTTCAGAGATGCTGAACTCCTTCACCTTCCTTTTAGCTCAGTGGGGTTTGCCTTGCCTCTCAAACCCACATATTTAAGTGCACAATTATGGATTTAGGTGCTGAGCTTTAGACAACCAGATTTATAAAAATTAAGCACAACCCCCTTTGCACCAACTAGACTGGGAAACAAGGATCTGGGCATCCTATATCAAGAGCTAATTATTTTCAATTGTCACTGAAAGGGAACTATCTGGTGCCCTTATGTCATTCCATTGAATCAAGCCCCAGAATAACATTCTGACTTGACTTCTCATGTCTCAGCTGAGGGACTTAGTGACCCAGTACGCATTAACAGTAATAGCAATTGGGTGTTGATGTCTCCCTGGTGGCTTTGAAAATTTGAGCCTACGTTTATGGCTTTACATTATTAGTTTACATATATTCCTCCCACCCCCACCCCCCTTTTGGTTTAAACAGAGAATGCTTGCTTTGAAGTGATTTATACAGTGTGTGAATTCAATCCAATTAATGACTGGAAAGAAGACTGAGGCATGGAAGTGCGGACAAGGGGAGTTGTTAGGATAAATCCTGACAAGCTTTCTTCCAAAATATCATACTGAGCCCATTTTACAGTAGAAAGAAGAAGCTATTCAGACTAAAAAAATGCACTTTGCATTTGATTTACTGATGTAAGTTCCATAAAGCTAATAGAGTAAGTGCTGCAGGCTGCCTATCCATCTCTCCTCTTAAGACACACTTTATGGACCCTTTACACTACCAAACAATAAGGGACCTTTGTTTAAAAGAAAATCTGTCTTATGGATATCTGTGTGAATAACTGTTTACCATTGCGAATAAGGGGAGTCATAAACTATTGCCAGCCTGAAGTCAGGTCCCAAACAATCATGATACAGGCTTAAACACATGAGGTTTAATGAAATAATAAATTTTTGCTCTTTTTATTTGTCTTCTGCTTTTTGAGTCTTTAGGGTTCACTTTTTCCAACTTTTCTCTACATCCATGGGAAGTTAAAAAAAAATAGTTTTTCTTTTATATGAAAGTGAAGAGTCTCACAGCTCCAGGAGCTGGGGCTTTAAGAAAAACACTAGTGTTTGACCTGTGATGAAATCACGAGGGTTGACTGCACTGTGACCTAAACATTTGTAACTAGTGAATGGTTGAACAGTGCCCATAGGGCCCCTTTTTACCTCCAGGAGGGCTCTAAACCCCAGGGTGAAAGTGCCTGAATGAAATAATGACAAAGCCAATGAAAGATGCACTTCCTCACCTCAGCAGATATCTCATGCTTCCACAACCTTGAGGAAGTAGCTCAAGGTTTTTTTATGCCACTTCTTTTTGCAATATTCTTTTATTAGAAATCCTCATGAAAGGCTGTCTAATAACAACTTACCTAAATGTCACTCTAACTATGGCAAAATCAATAATTGCTACCACAGATGAATGGAAAGTGGGAGAAAAATATTAGATGATATTCAAAGCCAAACTTTGATTTGATCATATTTACAAGACATTCATATTTCTTATCCTCAGACATTCCATTATTTGACATTCACTAGCACTAAAGATGGTTGACCGTTTTGAACAAAGTGGATATGTGGTTTTCTTTCTTTTTAATTACTCTTTTTAAAAAAAAAAGGTTATTTGAAGAAATTCCAACTTCTAAATGTTGTTTTAACATTTCCTTCTCTTTGACACAATGGAAAAAGGTTTCAGGTGTGGGAGGAAGTGATGAGGGAAGTTGAAGGGGAAAAAGGGGGCAAGAAAAATTGTATTGAAATCTTTTCAAGTTTCTGGTTTTGGTTTGGTATTACTTTTTCTTTCTTTTCTCACTCTATTTGCCCCTTTCTTCTCTTTGTCTTCTAGTTGCAAATTCTACCATAGCACAAATTACAAATTGTATATTCAGTTGTAATGTTCACAATTCTAAATTCAAACAAGATTCTGATAAAAAGCTATTTGCTGAAGAAATACATGAATATTTTTAAATAATGAATGCATTTAAGAATTTCATTATCTGCTCATGGTCAATTTGCAAACATGAAGAAATTTGCAATATGTCAAACGCATTTGTTGCTAATTATTTCCTCAGCTCTAAAAATTACTCCATTACTAGAACAGAATAATTTTTGCTGGAGATCAGCCCAAAGGAGAGTCCCTGCAGTTCTAAACTTTATAGTGGAGCTGAAAGCTAGACCAAAACTCTATTTGACTTTGTCTACACTGGAGACTTAAATCAACTTAGGCAGGCCTAAGTCAATTTAAACAACTTCATGGCCGCATTTAGAGTTCATTAAGTTGACTGAAACACTTGCTTAAGTAGAATTTAAAGATTAAGTTGACTTTATTAAGTGAATTTAACAAAATGTGGCCATTAAAGTTGACTTAATAAAGTCAACATGAGGCAGGGCGGTCATTTTAGTGGACTTTATAAAGTCGACTTAAGCAAGGGGACCCATTTAAAGTCAACTTTATAAAGTTGACTTAAATAAATAGGGACTCTTTAAGTTGACTTAATAAAGTCAACTTAACTGAGCCCTCTAATGTAGACATAGCCAGTCTGTGGTTCTGTCCTATCTCTACTTTTTATCATGCTGTAACTGTTTCTGTATACATATTTGTTGCAAGAGCACATGGGACTTTGTGTGTATTGCAAAACGCCGACCACGCCATCTCCAATAAGGGAAAATGTTGCCATATACGGTAAACAAAAAGCAGCTGGACAGCACTGATGAGTTCCAGTGAGAACACAGTTTATGCACTGTTCTTTGTAGCTAGACATTTGTGTATTGTCTGATTCTTAGGCAGTGTTTCATTTTAGCTAGGAATGGGTATTCTGTGCACCAAGATATATGCAAATAAACTTCCTATGAGCCATTGCAACAAGTTATTTGTGGCATAAACTAAACAGTTATAAACTACTGTGATGCCCCTAAACTGGCCTGAGAATTGTCTGAGGAACAAAGAACAGCTGGACTGCACAAGTGACATCCACTGAGAGCTGAACTAGTTACCATATGGTAGCTGTCATGTGCTTCAAGAAGACACTTGTGAATAAAGATCATTAATCAGAAAACATTCCTTCTTGTCCAGGCTGTGGTCACCATTTGGAAAATATGAAGTCCATGAAAATGGGTTTGCAGCTACAGTTTGCTGACAAAAAGCCTGTTACATAGTAGTTTGCTGTGATGCAGCCATGTTGATCCCAGCATATAAAAGAGACAGGGTGAATGAGGTAATGTTATTGGACCACCCCTTGTTGGCAAAAGAAACCTGCTTTTCAGCTTTGTGTAGCTTGCAAGCTTATCTCTTTCACGCACTAAAGTTGGTCCAATAAAAGATACTACCTCACCCACCGTACGTCTTTCATTTAGTAGTTAAAATGCACTGGCTAAAATAAAAATGACAAGGACAATCAATCCTAAAGTTTCAGGACATAAGTATATTATCAGGTAGGGTCAGGAAGATCTTTCTATCTTATTAGTCAGATCGGTTAGATTCTCTTTTCTCTGACGCATCCAATTATTGCTCACTCTTGGAGACAAGATGCCAGAGTAACTTGTCCGCCTGATTTGTTCTGACATGTTTCTTTAGTCCTATCTTTAAATTCATTTATGAACTAGACCAGTTCCAGTGACTGAAAGATGCTATATTATCATTATTTTAAATATGATGAATTAATTGACTTTGGGATATTGCTGGTTTTTACTGAGACACATCAATTTATTAAACTGGATTTTGAGGAGGCCGTCTGGATCCGGTCAACCTTTTTTAAAAATGTTCAAAATCCCAATGATATATTTGGGACAAACCATCTTGTCCAAGGATCAAAATAATAATCAAGTTCCACCAATTTTATCTAACAAATTTGCATTTGAATTGTTATCAAATATAGCCTAGATAAACTTATTATGAGGTAGATACACAACTGGTTGAAAAACTATTCAGATTGCAGTTACTACTGATTTGCAAGTGAGATGTAACTATTTTATCTCTCAGAAGCACATGCCCATTGTCTCTTGAGACTAAAGGATGCCTACTACTGCTCAATTGAATTGGAAGGGTATAGCGAGTGAGATCCTCCAGGGATCTGTACGGGTCTGATACCATTATGTTCAATATTGTCATAAATGGCTTGGATGAAGCATAAAAAGTACACTTATAAAGACAGTAATAAAATGGGAGTGGCTGCAAGTGCCTTGGAGGACCAGATTAGAATTCAAACAGATCTTGAAAAACTGGAGAAATAGTGTGTAATAAGTAGGATGAAATTCAGTAAGAACAAAGTATTACACTTAGGAAGAAATAATCAGTTGCACACACACAAAATGCAAAAGCAACTGCCTAGCAAGAAGTTCTGCAGGGAAGGATCTAGGGATTACAGTGGATCACAAAACAAATATAAGTTAACAATGTAACACTGTTGCAAAAAAAGGAAAAATGGGGAGAGCAAACTTCATTCTGTGATGTATTATCATGAGTGGCTCAAGCAAGACATGAGAAGTAGTGCTTCCACTCTATTCAGTATTTTCTAAACAGAGAAAGGATAGTCAAGTGGTAAGGGGGTTGTACTGTGATTTGTGAGATGCAGGATTAATTTTCAATTTCACTGCAGTCTTCCAGTGAGAGCTTGGGCATGTCAAGTAGGCCCCATGTAACTTTAAGGGGCTGGTTCTAACTCACACTAAAATGTAAAATGAGAAAAATAGCGTTTACCTACTTCAAGAACATTGTGAAGATAAATCCACTTAGGGTATGTCCACACACACTGTTTAAATCTAAATAACGCTGGTTATTTCAATTTAAAAAATGGTAGGCCCTCATTTCGATATAAGGAAAGTTATATCAGTATAATAAAACCTAGTATTATATCGCTATGACGGTTAAATCAAAATTGTTATTTCAAAATAACACAGTTCAGACATGTTGCCACACCTCCCATGGTGCCACTCTCCGGAATCAAAATAGCAAGTCCTGTGTCTGGACATGCTATTTTAAGTTGGGGTTTTTTTGGTGTGGGCCTATTAAATTGATTTAACTTAAATCAAATTAATGATTTTTATTTTGATTTTATTAAATAGATTTAAGTTAAATGAATTTAACTGCCTGTGTATGGACATAGCCTTAAAGTTTGTAAGCCATTCAGATACCATGGAAATAGGGGCCATATAAGTACTTAGAGTAGGCTAGCTAGATTGTCTAGTTGTTTGGCTGCGGATACAGTAAAGACAAGCATCCATTAAAATCCTGAGAAATTTCAGTGAAAGTGTAAGGCAATTCATAGATTTTTACTCTGCTCATAATTTGTTGCAAATAAAGTTCTTTAATTCATTTGTGATCTTGCAGAAAATATTTAAAAAATCTCAATACTCTTTGCTCCAGAAATAAAAGCATCTTGGATCACTACCACACAGTTCATAAGTTTAGTAGCAAAATAACAAAGCTCCATAACTTGTAACATTTAAAACTTGACTGGACAAAACACCAGAAAACGCAGACAGTAGTCTTTCTTTGGCAGGAAGATAAACATGGATGATACAACAGAATCTCAGACGCTAAAGATGGGAAGACTCTGGAGGACTGGAAAAGAGGAAATATAATTTCTATCTATAAAAAGGGAAATAAAGACAACCCAGGGAATTATAGACCAGTCAGCTTAACCTCTGTACCAGGAAAAATAATGGAGTAAATAATTAAGAAATCCATTAGCAAGCATCTAGAAGAGAATAAGGTGCTAAGTGATAGTCAGCATGAATCTGTCAAGAACAAATCATGTCAAACCAACCTGATAGCTTTCTGTGATGGGGTCAAAAGCCTTGTGGGTAGAGGGGAAGCGGTAGATGTGGAGTATCTACACTTTAGTATGGTCTCACATCACCTTCTCATTAACAAACTACGGAAGTACAACCTGGATGAAACTACTGTAAGTTGGGTGGCAAACTGGTTGCATAACCACTCCCAGAGAGTAGTTTTCAATGGTTCACAGTCATGCTGTAAGGGCATAACAAGTGGAGTACTATATGGATCAGTTCTGGGTCCCATTCTGGTTAATATTTTCATCAGTGATTTATACCATGGCATAGAGAGTACACTGGTGAAGTTTGTTGATAATACCAAGCTGGGAAGGATTGCATGTGCTTTGGAGGGTAGGATCACAATTCAAAATGATTTGGACAAACTGGTGAAATAGTCTGAGGTAAACACAATGAAATTCAATAAAGACAAATGCAAAGTACTCCACTTAGGAAGGAACAATCCATTCCACATAATGTATGAAATGGGCAATGACTGCCTAGGAAAGAGTACTGTGGAAAAGGATCTGGGTGGCATAGTAGACCACAAGGTAAATATAAGCCAACAATATAATGCTGTTGCAAAAAAAGCAAACACCATTCTGGGATGTATTAATGGGAATATTGAAAGTAAGACATGAGATGTAATTCATACTCTCTACTCAGCCCTGATTAGTCCTCAGCTAGAGTATTGTGTCCAGTTCTGGGTGCCTCATTTCAGGAAAGATGTGGACAAATTGGAGGAAGTCCAGAGAAAAGCAACATGAATTATTAGAGATCTAGAACTCTTGACTTATGAGGGCAGACTGAAAGAGCTAGTTTCCTTAGTTTGGAAAAGGGGACTGAGGGGGGGCATGATAATGGTTTTCAAGGATCTAAGAGGTTGTCACAAGGAGGAGGGAGAAAAATTGTTCTCCTTAACTGCCGATAATAGAACAAGAAGCAATGGGCTTAAATTTCATCAAGGGAGGGTTGGTTTGGACATTAGGAAAAAATTCCTAACTGTTAGGATGATTAACCACTGGAATAAGTTACCTATGCAAGTCGTGGAATCTCCATCATTGGAAATTTTTGAAAAAAGGTTAGACAAGCACCTTCTAGTGATGGTTTAGGAAGGTACTTTGTCTTGCCATAAGTACAGGGGACTGGAGTCAATGACCTCTCATGGTCTTTTCCAGTTTCTGTGATTCTATGACCCATGAACACATGAATCATTGAAACATGCTACCAAAATAAGTCATGGATTTTCGATCTCTTCACATTGTCAAGATGCCTTTCTAGAAATATGCTTTATTGAAATACAAGATATTGAGCTTAATACATGTGTAACTGGATAAACATCTATGGACTGTGCTGCATGGAATGTGTCATTAGATAATCTACTTGACCTTTCCAGTTTTACCGTCTGAAGTAAACTTCTAAATTCAAGACCTACTAACCATTAATTGACTCGTGCTGACTGAAAACCAGATCAAATTTTTCAGGGAAAATTTCCAAGAAGTTTCGTTCTGTTTTCATTCTCATTGAAATTGAAATTATGAGAAGAAGTGTCATTGAAATTTTGACCAGCTCTATAAGAAGCTAGCATTGTTTCCTATATATGTTCAGGTTGTGTGAAATTTTGCATCATGTGTGTACAGTACCCTGACCACTGACTGGGGACATTAGGTGCTACACAAGAGAAATAGAAACAAAATCCTCATTGCCCTAGAAGGCTAGGATAAAGTTTGTGTCATTTTTAATTTACCCAGTGTATCTGCAGACAGATTTTCCCTTCACTCCTCATGTCATGTACATTAACTCAGAGGGAAAAACATTAGTATTTAGCTGTCCAGGGATTAGGAAAATAAGACAGTATGATCATCTAGGTACAGCAACAAAAATTGTGGTATTTTTTTTTCTTCCTCTTTTGAGCATCAGCTAAGATGAGAGTATTTCAAGATGAAGGTCTTTCTATTTTGAGGTACAAGATGAAGAGATACTGCAACAGCAGATGTGAGCTACATTTACCCTCAGGCACTAACAGGAGGGGCAGTTTAGTTTTGATTACATCACTTTGGCAGCCATGAATAGGAAAAAATGAATGTACTGGGATTATTGTCAGGAACTGATGTTTGTTTCTTTTGATCTGCAGGAGTGGTGGGCTTTAGGTTTTTGTTTGTTTGTTTTTTGTTTTTTTGTTTGTTTGTTTTTTGGTGGGGTTTCTTTTTTTTCTTTTTTTGGTCTTGTTTGTTTATATTGGCCAGGAAGCCATTGTGCTCAATTTTATTTGAATGCCAAGAACAACAACAAAAAGAAAGAAAGAAAGAAAGAAAGAAAGAAAGAAAGAAAGAAAGAAAGAAAGGTAAAACCAGCTCTGTTCTAAACTGTTCAAATTAAAAAGCAAAGGGGGAAAAAGACTTTTTTTTTAATGTACCTGCCTGAAGAGATGCACACAGGTATGTTTGATGTGGAAATACAATTAAAAATGACCTTCTACAAAGCTTGACTGTTCAGAACAAGAAAAATCCATCATTTTAAAGGTCTGAAAAAGTTTATCCTTTCTCTAGTCTCTGCAGAATATCCTTAAATTAAGACATAACTAATGTATTGATTTTGCATCACCATGTGAGTGAAAATATAAAACTGCTTTTCATAATAAGGGAAACAATGATAGCAGAACTCTCTTTTTTTGGTTAATAAATTACTATGTCAAAGTGAGATGCCTATATTTAATTTTTTATGATAGAGCTTAACCTACTTAAATTGGCATAGCTCTACTGACAACAGTGAAGTTACACCAATTTACAGCAGCTAAAAATCTAGCCTTTTATTTAACATTACTACTACAATTTACATTACTGCAATACCCAAAGACCTCAGTCCTCACTGCAGCCCCATTGTTCTGGGTATTCTATAAACAGAAACAGAATCTTTGCCCTGGAGAATTTTAAAACCATGCTTTGTTAATACTACTCTCTTTATTTCTGAGTTGTATTTTCACATGATGTAATAAAATTCTATCTACAGAAGAGGTTATGATAGCATGGATTGGGGTGGTCATAGCTAGGAGATGTGACGGAAAAGATGGCAGGAGAGGAGAAGCACATTGGGAGAGTTGACTGGCTAGAGTGGCAGTTGTAGATGAGGGGGCAGCTAAATGGCACTAATGAGAGAAATGGAGGCTGGAGTGATAGGGAAAAGAGAACGAAGAGGGAATTGCATTGATGAGAGGGAAATGGAAGAGCAAGAGGCATTGAGAAGGAAATGGAGGTTGGAGAGGCAGGAGAGCAGAGGTGGGCAAACTGTGGCTCGCCAGCTTGTGGGAGCCTTTCATTGGGCCCTCTAGAGGGTCCTGTTTGGCAAATTGTAGCTGCTTTCCTGTCCAGACCCCACTCCTCTTCCACTGCATGGGTCCAGTGGCACCTTCCTGGAGGAGTGCAGCAGCCGTATGCCCATCACAAATCCCAGGTGAGCCAAGAAGTGTGCTGGCCATGGAATGGCCACTTGTCCCCCTCTCACCATTTTTGGCCTACCATATTACATATATGTCCCCCAGGACAAAACTTTTGACCACCCCAGCGGTAGAGCAAGAAATGTATGAGGGGAGCAGTGAGGTGCAGTTTAAAGGATGGCGGAGAGATGGAGTGGACCAGAATTTGTGTGCAAGCACTATGGAGATAAGAGGATTGTTGCAGTGTAACACCATTGGTAGAAGGACGGTCTGGTGGTGGGGCAATAACCTGGAACTGGATTTAATTTCATACTCTGTCATAAGAGTTCCTGTGTGATGCTGGGCAAGTGTCTCTGTGCATAAATTCCCCATACCTGGGATATGGGAATAGCAATACTGCTTTACTTCCCAGGCATTTTGTAATTTGCTGTCCTGTTGCAGAGAACAGGAAATTAGAAGGTGGTGTTAAGACAGGGAGACATCAATAACAGTTGTAGAAGGGATTATGCTGATGTTTGCATTAAACACAATTGGGAATTCTAATTTTAAGAATGCTGAGTAGACTTACCCTCAGCCCATAAATTACAAACAATAGCTTTTCTACTTCTGTCAAGCCTAGCAGTGTGGCAAATGCCCAATGTTTTTACATTAGTCCACCTGATTTAAATAAAGCCATAAAACATGAACATTGTCAGATTCAAGACCTTCAAGAAATGACAGTTAAGTTCTCTGGAGCAAAAACATTCTGGTAGAACAGGTTAGAAATTTTTAAATGTTGTTTTCCATCAAAAAATGGCCTTATACCCAAAATGAAAATTTCCATAAAAATAACGAGTGTTGAAACATTTGTGTTTCATGAAGTGCTTCATGGATTTTTTTTTAATTGAAAACATTGTTGAAACAGTTATCAAAACTGTCAGAAAATGTTTGATTTCAGAAAATGTCAGTTTTGGTAGATGAAAAATATAGTTATTTGATGGTTTTGATTAAAGAAAATAAACTATCTTGCTAATTTCAACTCTAAAATGAAAACAACATTGACTTTTTTCCTTTGACCAGCTCTCACTCTTTGTGTCAGAGGCAAAATGCACATTTTGACATACAAAACTGTAGATGTAAAACTTTTCTTATAGTCCTTGAAGTAGAAATTATATTCCTGTGTGCATAGAAAGCCAGTTGCGCATTTTGAATACTATTGTCCTATAAAAATGGTGACTCTGAAAAAATCATATAGACATTATGGCCTAAATTTTCCATGGTGACTCGTAACTTTGGGCACCTCAATACTGGAGAGCCTAATATGAAAATCAAGCCCCATTTAGGTCACAGATTGAGGAGCCAATTATGGAGTTCACAATCACTTGTCATTTTTGAGATAGTATGCCTATGGCTGTGTTCACACACAGGCATTATTCTGATACAAGTTGTGTCGAAACAACTTGTATCAAAATAATGTCTTATTTCGAAATAACTTAATTCAAATTAACAGTTTGTTAATTTGAATTAAGGAAAAAAGCTCAAAGCGAAATAGCAGTTTCAGGCAACAGTTATTTCGAAACAAGTCACTGTTGTTTCGAAACAACACGTTCAGACAGCATTGTTTCAGAACAATCATTTTGAAACAACATTGTTTCATCCCCACATGGGGTTTAAGTTGTTTCAAAACAACGCTGTTGTTTCGAAACACCGGGTGTCATTGTTTCGAAACAGCCATGCATCGTGTGAACAGGGTATTTCTTATTTCGAAACAACCTTTGTTGTGTGAACACAGCCAATGACTTCAGACAAATATCTTCTGGCACTGGTTATGGTCCTAAAGAAGTTCAGAGGAAATGCTCACATTTTATAAGGATTATAAAGTTCTGAAGTTACAATGATGTATGTCTTTAATCTGAACTAGGGGACATTAAGCATAATGAAAAATTTTGGCACGTTTTCCAGATAGCAAAGGAAAATAACTTATAACAAGTCTTGAGAAGCAAAAATCAACCAACCAACCAAACAAAAGGGGTTTCACTGAATTTTTATTTAATGGATTTCAGTTCAGCAAAAACCAAAAACAATATTTTAAATGATTACTCCACAATTTAAACTAGATATATAGAGATCTATTAGGCAGAAAAACTATCTGGCAAAATTCAGTCCACATAGCTCTGAAGTCAATAAGTCTTTACGGAAATTATTAGAAATTGATATTGCCTGCCACTGAGAAGACAAACTATTCATAGACACCTGTGTAGTTAAAATTGCTGATCACTGGTCCATTGTTATGGTTTAATTTTGTTACATAGTAGATATATATTTCCAAAGTCGAGGGTCATGCCATATGTAATATGAGCAGTCAGTTGTATTCTCAGCTAGATTCTGAAACAACAAACCACCAAAAAAATCCCACACCTCTTTGTCAATTGAAGAGCAGATGCTGGTAATTGTGTTTGCTTATCTTAAATACCTACAAGATGTGTAGCATTTGCTTATCTTAAGTACCTACAAGATGTGTAGAAACTCCATTTAGAAGCTTAGCACAGATCACTTGAAAATTTGTTTTAACAGTCTTTAGGCCATGTCTTCCATTGGTGTAAATCTGAGAACTATACAGACACCAGCTGACAGTCAGATCAGATAAGCTGCAAAGATGTGAGACTAGAGTACGGTTTTCAAAAGCATCTTAGTCCCATTTTCAAAAGGGACTTTGAAGATTACGTCACTGAAAATCAATTGGATTTAGACTCCAAAGTTAGTCATTTTGGTGCATCTGGGTATTTTACTCTGGATCCTCAGCTGACATAAATTGGCATAGCCCTGCTGATTTTAATAGAACTACTACTGTAATGAGTCTCAGCTGTTTTCTCTGAAATCCCTGCCACCTGGAGTCATGTGATGATTATGTAAGGATTTTACATTTCATTTAACAAAAAGCAAACTTCTAGCCCTTCTGCTTGAAGGAAAAGTCCTGTAAATGTGAACTGTCAAGCTTCAAAACCCAGAAAGTAACTAAATAGATTGTCATATTTATTATTTTTTTTAAATCCCTTGAGTTTTAAGACAGTTTCATGATTTTTTCATACTTCATGCCTGCAACTCCTGAACTCTGCCAGTTTGTCACTAGAGGTCATGTGGAATATAATTTAAGTAATTTAAGCCCGTTCTGTAAATTTTCCTGACTTCAAAGCATCTGAAATGTGATTTTCTCCCACAAAAGCTCATGCAATAAATAAACTTGTTAGTCTTAAAGTGCCACAAGACTCCTTGTTTGTTTTCCTGAACTAGACAAACACAGCTACCCCTTTGGAACTAATTTAAGTAAGACTCTCCATACAAGCTACCTTTGCAAAGCAACAAAAAGCTTTGCCAGTTGATAGTGTAAGTAACGAATATTAAATTAATGTAGAAAGGCACTCTATGTCTATTACTACTTTAAAATAAGTAGATTTTCAAATTGAAATAGACAGATCCTGTTTAAAACTATTCAGAATTTGCAAGGGATGCTGACCATATCCACTTCTCAGTTGACCTGCCCATTTTAAAAATACCCTGTATGGTGTCTTGAAAAGAGACAGGCAGATACCTACCCAAAACTAAAGGGCTCCTCTCAACCAAGAAAGAGGTGCTACTGAGCCCAGGCTGCAATTGAGTGAAACAATTGAAAACTGGAGAGTGAAGGTCACAGGTTAAAAACCAGGGAATAAGAAGAGGACACTATGTAGAGAAAACCAGACAGCACCTACCATTCCTCAAAGGCATCTAAGGAGTCAAGGGGCCTGCCCAGAGGATCTCTGACTAGAGACATGATTGGTGATAAGCCCCACAGTCAGAGTGCCCCACAGTACCAAAGTACCCCACTCACCTGCACATAGCCTCCTCCAGCTGGTATGATAGCTGGTCACCTTAGCCAATGTGAGGAGTAGGGTGTTGAGGCAGCTTTGTAACTTTGGAGGCCTATTGATAGGATGTGCTGAGATAAACATGTGAAGAAAAACGTGCAACCGAAGTCTCTCTAAATGGTGCTGGAGAAGCCAGGGAGGGAACTGTTGCTTGATGCACTCTAAAAAGACCTGCACCAAAATTTCCCTCTTTCTTACTGTAGAATGGCTTGAGTGCATTCACTGCACTGCTACAAAGGTTCCCTTTGATAAAGATATAAAATAAAGAAAATTGGCAGCAGCCATGTTAGTCTGTGTACAGCAAAAACAATGAGAGTCCTGTGGCACCTCAAAGGCTAACAAATTTCTTCAGGCATAAGCTTTTGTGGGTTCCAACCCACTTCATCAGATGCATGAAGTGGAAACTACAATTGAGAGGTATATTCACATGCCAGGAGGGAGAAGGGCAAGTGTTAGGAAAGTCAGTTCAGTTAGTGTAGATGGGGGTTCATTCACACCAGTCAATTAGAAGGTGAGAATGTGTGAACAGGAACAATTACTTCTCTTCTTGTAATGTGCTAACCATTCCAAGTCCCTATTTACACCCAGCCTGATTGTGTCAAGTTTGCAAATCAGCAGGAAACTGCAGAGCTGGAGCTCAAATCTGTTTCTGAAATTCTTTTGTTGAAGCATGGCAACTTTCAAGTCTGCTACTGTGTCCAGGGAGATGGAAGTGTTCTACTAGTTTATGGATGTTGCCATTTTTGATGTCTGATGGGTGTCCATTTGTTCCTGACAATCAGTGATAGGGCAAGAAGGCTTCAAAAATGGATCTTCTAGTCTAAAATCAGATAGATTTTGACAATAGTCTTAATTATTGTGATTACTACTAGCATGATGTTGTAGCAGCACACAAATCACAGCCCTGGGGTGTTTGGTGTCATACAAATATGCAGAAGGCTCAGCCCCTGTTCCAAAGAGTTACAGTTTAATTAAACCTTAGTGATATTCAAAAAAATGCATCTGGAAAATACATTTCATTCTTAAAAGCACATTAGTTTACAAAGTGATAGGTTGCTTGCCCTTCTTTTTCAGTCAAAAATGTGGGAGGGGGTTCTTCAGTTTTCTGCCCTCTGGTGATATTTGGTTGCTTTCTGCAGCCGTCGGTCAGGGATGTGCTGGTTGTCCCAAAGATAAAGGCTGCTGCTTTTTTATTTTTTCTGGCATTCAGCTTAATGTTCCTGTCTGATAAATATGTTCAACGCACTCGTTTTATGCACAAGGTGAGAGAAAAAATGCACAGCCCAGTGAACTCTCAAGTGAGGGGGCCACAAAGTGAGGTAAAATCATTAGGGTTGTGATTTCTTCTTGCACTCAAATAAAACTTCCTGGGGTCTGAAAGGGTAACACTAGCTTAGCATTACCTTAGCTTTCCTCATCATCCCTACATGCAGAACTCTACTGATTCGGCCACCCAGAGTTAATACATGATTTTTTGTTCAAGGCCAGCAAAACACTTTTGAAATAGAGCATTTCAAAACATGCCTGAAGCGTCACTTTAGAAACAGGGAGTCTCTCAATGTCCCTGCAAGGCAGATAAATACAATTATACTAATTTCACAGATGGATAAACCTGAGCACAGAAAGGTGAAGGTCTGCATCCTACTTGGTGCTGTGCTCTACTGGGTTAGGAGATTAAGAAGCTGTAGAGAGTCCTTTTTCCTCTAGCGTGAGAACAGCAACACAGGATTTCTTCAAGAGAGCAGAAGAGCAGGACTGTAGGTGAATGCATCCGTGTGTCCATAGAGCAGTGTACCTTGCTAACTGGAGGGTACATCCACTTTGTCCAGCCTTCCAGCTGACCATCTGTATGCTAAAGTCAAGCACTGCATGTAATCAAGGGATGCATCTTGATTCTCCTTAAAGAAGTAATAAAATCTTCTCCATCATCAGGCAGATCTACCCTGCCTGTCCTTTTTGGCAGCAGTCAAATGGATATACACAAGTTACCTAAAATAACTTATGTATCTGCATTTGGTTTCCCTACTTCTGGCACATCCAGTGAGCTGAGTCGAAGGGAGGGGACTCCTTCAGACTCCATACTACCCATTTGCCAGGTTGGTATTCAATGATCAAACTTCCTGATTGACTGAGGAGGTCTTCAATGACCCACCACCACTGAAGACAAGCCCATTCTCATGTCTCTCCAGTGGTCCATACCTTACTTTTCTCAGGCTGGCAAAAATAGTAAAAGTTACATCAGCGCTGTCCCTTTTCGGTCAACTGGGGCAGAATCTATCCATCATTGGTTTGTCAAAGGGTGCACAATGTGTCAGTGGAAAAGGATGCAGGAGTCCTGATACCCAGTCCTCCTGTTCTTTAATCACTAGCTAGTTCCTTCCCAAACAGTAAAATGGAAAAGGCTTTGCTTAACTATTTTAAACACTAGCCAGAGGAGACCGGGCAGTACAGCACGGGTGCCTTGAACTTTAGAAGTGGAAGGTGGTCCAGTCTATAATTCCTCCATAGCAAGGATTGTTGGGTTGGACCTCACTTTTTCACTTCACACAATGTGAATTTTTTAATTGCCTCGTTAAAAGAAAGTGGCAGCTGACAATTGTTTTGTTCAGACTCACAGAGCTGATAATGCTCTGTCCCTGAAACTGAGGATGTTAATGATTCGTAAGCTGATGTTTCCTCACACTCAATTGTGCACAGTATACTTCATAATTTGAGCTTGTCATTTTCATTCTGTGGGAAAAAAATGCTCTTTTCATGGTAGGCTTCTCTATAAGTGTGTAATTATATCTTGATGTTCCCTGCCTTTTGTGCCCTGTTCAGCTGATTAAAAATGCCTTTTTAATACATTTATGTTATATATTTTATTCTTTATTCTGCACCCTCCTTCATATGATGTGTGTGCTTTATATAAGCCACTTGAAAATGTTACCACAGTTTAGGACAACTTGGGCATTCCCCTCCTGAGAAGCATGACAGGAAAAAACTGTTTGCACTTAAAATGACTACTTGAACTTTTAGTGTATGCTGTAGTCTGTCTACTATGGTCCTCTTCCTGAATTCTCATCTGCTCATGCAAACTCATTAGTTCATGGGCCGTATGGAAGATGTTTGTATTCCTCATGGGCAAAAGGTCCATCCATATGGGGCCAATTGCGGAATATCATTGTTTGGATATCATTGTTTGGCAGTAGTGTCTATAAGCCTGAGTTGTGGGCCAGGACTCCTGTGTGCTAGGTACTTTATGAACAGAAATAAAAGCAGTCCCTGCTCCCACAGGCTTGCAGTGTAATTGTAACTAAAATTACTATGTCACATGATGTGGACAAACTAGGGGAGTAAAAAGAAGAAATGAGGCAGTGTTGGTCAACACAGCAGGTAGTGATCTCAGCAAAACAAGAAAACTGTGTCACAAATGTATTAAAATATCAGAGTCAACGTGTGGTATGGGCTAGGCGTCGCGTTATTGCTAGGGATGCAGTTTTGTGCCTCTGAATTGCGGGCTCATATTCTGACAGATAAAGATCTAAATATTTCTCAGTCTAAGCATATTAGGCACTCTCTGCCCAAATGCTAAGATTTCTGCCTGCAGGAAGCTGCAGGTGTGAACATATGGGACCAACATTTCACACGCATCCAAGGCTAGGCTGAAGTTTTTTAATGAACATGGACAAACAAGTTTGGGAGGGAGTTCTGTAACTGAAGGAGTAGCTGACTATGTGAGCCTTGAGGTGAGTTTGTCTGTTAGTTTGTTACAGAGGCAGCAGCAGACATAAGCAGAGCAAGAAACTGCTCAGGGCCCTGAGTGGTTCAAGGAGGCCCCTATTCGCTTCTACAGTGTACATTGTGTAGAGGAAGGGGCAAAATATTGTTCTTTAGGGCCCCTAGTAGGCTAACACCACCTCTGGTTTGTTGTGTTCTTGCTTGACTGAAGATTATCATATGATCTGTTTCGGGAGCTTTGTGCTGAGCCGAAAGGCCTGCTAGGCTAGACGGAGAACTTACTAACAAGGCTCCAAACTGCCATACTTTGATCCCTACTCTCTTCAGGAACTCTTGGCAAGGAAATTGGACTAACACAGGGAGAGTGTGTCTTAAAACACCCACTCCTAAGTGTATGTCTGCACTGCAGTTAAGAACTTGCAACCTGCCCATGACTTAAGCTGATGGGACTCGGGTTGGGGTAGTCATTCCATTACAATGTAGATGTTCAGGATCCAGGTGCTGGCCAAGCTCTGGGACCCTCCCAGCTCAGAAAGTCCTAAAGCTGGAACTCCCACCTAAACATGAACATCTGCACTGATATTAAGCAGCCCCTGAACCTGAGCCCTGTAGGCCAGCTGCAGGTTTTTTAATTGTTCCGTAGACAAATTTAAGTGAATCCAATCTTTGCCCAAAGAAGTTGCAATCTATGAAATAGCCTAACAGAGCTCCTTATGTGTCCCTCTGGAACTGTTTGAATTAACCTTGTGAGCCACCCCTCTCTATGTATGTATACCTGACGTATAGAAGTTTCCATTTCATACATCTGAAGAAGAGGGATTCTACTTATGAAATCTTATGAAATAAATACATTTGTTAGTCTTTGAAAGTGCCACAGGACTCCTTCTTCATTGAATCATAAGAGCATCATTCCTTATCTGCAGCATGAATGTTAACTCACACTACCTCAGGGACGTTGCTCCGGCTGCCTGCTCTTTAAACAGTGTAGTAAGACAGAATTCAGTATGACAAAATGCTTATACTGGGCATCTCAAACTTTCAGTGGTATTTATTTTGAAAGTACTATGCTGAGCTTTATCAGCAGCAAAATCAGCACCGAATGCATAAGTAATGCTCCTTTGCCTGTCAATGTTATATTTTGTAGAAATCAGTCATGCAAATAGCACTCGGTACTGGCTGATTTGATTTAGTAGCACTGACCTGATCCCTTTTAGATGTGAGCTGCAAAGTTAAAAATAAAATTACAAGATAAGACCCCAAATCTTTAGTAGAATATAGGCATAGACTTAATTATACAGATGCAGTCTAAATTTTTAAACATTCAGTTCTCCCTACAATTACCTCTATTATTAAAATGTTGTACCGACATGGTCTCAAGTAAATAGTGCTATTGCTGTGGTTACTGTGATTTCTGTAGAATATTTTTGTATCTTTTATAAGAATTGCCAGTACCTGACTATGACCCATATCCTCAGAGGTATTTAGGTTCCTGACTTTCATTAATTTCATTTGATCCATTGATCTGGGCCTTTATGTCAACAAAATTCAGTTTTTCCTACTATAGTTAAGGACATTGCTAACTCAGGTTCACAAATTTTATGACCAGAAATGAGCATTGTAATCCTTTAGTCTAACCCCTTGCACAACAGAGGGCAAAGGCCAATATCCAACAATTTCTGCATGAATCTCGTAATTTGTTTGAGCTAGAGCATATCTCTTAAAAAGACATCCAGTTTTGGCTTAAAGTCTATAGGTGAGGGTCAATCCATCACATCTCTAGGTAAGTTATTCTAATGGTTAATTGCTCTCACTGTTAAAAGCTTGTGCCTTATTTCTAATTCAAATTTGCCTTGCTTCACCTTCTAACTGTTAGGGGCTTTTATACCTTCTTCTGCTAAATTAAAAATATTGCCGCAGTTAAAAATCTGTTTCCTGTGTACATGAAGACCATGATTGAGTCACCTAACATTATCTTTGATAAACCAAATAGAGTGACAAGTTCCAGAAGGGTAGCTGTATTAGTCTGTTTCAGCAAAACAAACAAGGAGTCCTGTGTCACTTTTAATGACCAACAAACTTATTTTGCACATATGCTTTTGTGGGTGAAATCCCACTTTATCAGGTGCATGAAATAGAATCTGTACACACATGCAGAGAACAGTAAGTCACAAGATCAATTCAAGCTGTTCCAAATCAATTCAAACAGTTCTAGAGTAAAGATGGACTACAAGCCATCACGTACAGTATCCCAAATGATGTCATGGCACAACTTGTGGCTGAACTTTGACTTTGCACTCATTCACGACCATTTCAGATTGAGAGATAATTTATACCTTCAAGTCAGCCACATTGCTTTGGGGCCCCACAGGTCCCCACAACATGCAAACATTTTTGTGGCTTACTTAGAACAGTGCTTACTCAATTCTCATCCCCAAGTGCCACTCCTCTACTTACACTACACTGATGACATCTTCATAATCTGGACTCATGGAAAGGAGGCACTGGAGGAATTCCACCAAGATTCCAACAATGTCTACTCAATTATCAACCTGAGCCTGGACCAGTCCACATGAGAGATCCACTTTCCTGGACTCAACAATACAAATAAGTGATGGCCACATAAACACCCCCCAATACCAGAAACCTACTGACTGGTCTACCTACCCACATCCATCCAGTTTTCATCTGGGACACATCATACAATCTATAGTCTACAACCAGCCCTAAAATAAAATTTTATTTGCTCCAGTCCTTCAAACAGAGATAAACAACCTCTGGATCTCTGTCAAGTGTTCTTAAAACTACAATATCCGCCTGGGGGAGTAAAGAAACATATAGATAGAGCCAGACAGATACCTAGAAGTCAACTAATACAGGACAGGCTCAATAAGGAAAATAGCGGAACGCCACTGGTCATTACCCACAACCCCCAAGTCAAAACTGTCCAGGACATCATCAAGGATCTACAACCTATCCTGTAGGGTGACCCCTCACCCTCTCAAGCCTGGGGAGGTAGGCCAGTCCTCACTTATAGATAGCTGCCTAATCTTAAGCCAATACTCACCAGCAACTACACACCATACAACAGGAACACCAAGGCAGGTACCTATACTTGTGACAAACTTCATTGACAACTCTGCTTTCAGATCGTCTCCAGTGACACCAGTATAGGACCTAATCAAATGAGCCACTCCTTCAGAGGCTCATTTACTTGCATGTCTGCCATTGTGATATATGCCATCATGTGCGAACAATGCCCCTCTGTTGGCCAAACTGGGGTAGCTCTGTGCAAAAGAATAAATGGACACAAATAAGACATAAAGAATGATGACATTCAAAAACCAGTATGGGAATACTTCAACCTCTCTGGATATTATGTAACAGACATGACAGTTACAGTGTTTCAACAGAAACACTTTAAAACAAATCTCTATTGTGAAATTGCAGAATGAGATTTCAAGTACAAATTTGCCACCATCAGATTACGTCTAAATAGGGACTTGGAGTGGCTTACTCAGTATCAGAGGTAATTTTCTCCTCTTTTAACATTCACACCTTCTCATTCATTGGGTTTTTTGCTTTGTTTGTTTTTAAACCAACATCCACAAATCAAAACAATTTGTTTTGTTTACTGAAATATACCGACAGACTGCCCCTCTGGAACTGTTTGAATTGACCTTGTGACTTACCTTTCTCTGAATGTGTATATATATACCTAACACACTCCAGTTTCCATTTCATTCATCTGATGAAGTGGGATTAAACCCATGAAATCTGAGTCTTTGAAAATGCCATAGGATTCCTTATTTGTTTTGCTTAGAGTGGGCTTCTTTAGTCCCACCATAAATGCTGGTGGTAGATCTAGAATAATACTCATAATATGCTCATGGCCCATTACAATTTTTTTTTTCAACTCAACTCCTAAAGCAGCACAAGGAAAAGGTACCTACACTGAACTTAGATTCCCATGTTTTGAGGGTGATTTTATTTTACCTTTTTGTGATGTATGATGGTCGCCCAGCACAGTAGCTATGAATAATATGTTTCCAGTCAATTAGAATAAGAGAAGATAATTTTCTAAGGGCTGTTACCATTATAGTACACAAAGTGGACTATTTGAATCTGAGCAGCTAAGGGGGAAGGCTCCTATGAAACAAACTAAAAATGCAATTGATACATACAGGGCAGGATATGCTATGCGGATAATTTTCAAACTCATTAGTGGGGCAGGTTTTAGGAGAGGCAGGCACCAGCTAGCTCAAGAATGTGGAAACAAACAAAAAATGTTTTAAACAGGGAAAAAGTATGTGCCTTGTTGCTCCCTGTCTCAAAACTTGCAAAGTCGGCCTAAATCTCAACTATCGGATCTAAGAGAATGGGTTGTAAATTTTCATGAACGTGTGTAGCCAAGTTTTTTTTCTTTTTTTGCATTGCTGAGACTTTTTAACTAGTTTTTAGTAATGTCTTGTATCATCTGTTTATTTTTTATGTTTCTTCTGTCTTTTGCTTGGTTTGTACAGAAAGTAAATGAATCCTCTTGGCCATATTTTACCCTCTGTTAGCACCCATGTAACCTCAGTTAAAACCAGACTTGAAAACTCAGTGGCCTAAAAGAATTTCTAGTGTAATTTATGGAATTATACAAGGGATCAATTTGGTTCATTGACTCTCAAAATTCATCTTGTGCATCATGAATCAAAAGCTGTCTGTCCATTAAAAGGTTGTGAGGTTTGTTTAGATTAACCATGAAGCAAAAGGGGATGTAATTACTCTACTTATTTCTGCAGTGCCCATAACTGCAGCATTTAAGCCATTTGCTCACTGTGATTATAATGCAAACCAAGAACAAAATCAGAAACAGTCAAATGAGAAATAAAATAAGGAAACCTTTTCAATGAGAAATTCTTGAACCAGCTTTAAATGTGCCCCTCCCTAATGGTTAGATTCTGATCTCAGAAATGCACCAAAGGCCTCTGATTTTGGTAGAAATGAAATTAGATGAGTATCTTTTAGTGAGACTTGAAAGTTTTGAAAAATGTTAACCTCCATAAACTGGCTGAAGAACAGCTTTACTAATTAAAAAAAGTTTTCATAAAAAAAAACCAACCAAACAAAACAAAACAAAAAACACCAAGCCACAACAACAAAACCGCCATATAAATTTGAGCTTTGGCCAACTCTAGTGGCAATTTAAGCATTTTGTTATGAAAGCAAGCATGCCTTGCACTTAACTTGCAATCTCAGGTCTTAATCCTACCAACAATCTCACACTTGCTTAAATTTCTGCACAAAGCAGTAGTGACTCATGATTAAGGAAGACTACTTCATGTGCACATAATTAACACTCATTTGCAAGATCAGGGACTGCGGGCCTGATCCTGAAGCCCACTGGAGTTATGGGTGTCTTTCCATTAACTTCAGTGGGCAATACTGCCTTTCTTAAAACATACATTCATTTCTTCAGCTGCACACTAACATAGCACTTTTCTGGTCTCATTGGGCCTGGATTAGGAGTGATTATGTGAGCAAAGGCCACCTAAATGGCTACAGACAGTTCTTACTTATTTGCATCATCCTTTCAAACTCAAAATGGAATCTATAAACCCATGACCCTATTATCAAAGGTCAGCAATAGATAATGAGGTCTCAAATAAGGCTCAGATTAAATCTTTCTCTCAATTACAAATGCATACAATGCCTTTGCATTATTTTGGTGGGAATCTCTTGTGTTACTGAAAGATCTTCACTGTGCTCATTGAGGATCAAGGGCATTTTTTTTTTTTTATTTTCACACTCATCAAATCATTATGAAGAAGTTTCTACTAAAATAAATCCAATTAATAAGCAAAGAGATTCTTATAGTTACAGGTGACCAATTTAGTGCATTTGACATTTTTTACCTTTTGAAGATAGTCACCATAAGCGTAGTCACCCTTCATTTCTTATTCAGCAACCTCAGCTCTTCCATGAGTAGATCTATATAAATAACATGACTGGGCACCAGAAATACTTTAAGCCCAGACTCTGAAAGAGATTTACATGCCCAATTCCCACTGAAATCAAATAGATTCTAAATAACTGCCTACATTCTTTCTAAAGATCTGGGCCTTCATATCAGATGTTTGTGAAATCTCAAGAGAGTGAAGACTGAAACCATTTTAAAGGTGACTGTTTTTGTCATAGGTAGGAAATGGCTCAATTTTCCTTTAAAAAAAATCATAACTTGCTTTTTCCATTGGTGATACCCTGTTTCCACCTATTGCCACTCTTGAATTTTATTTCAGTGCTGAAACCACCATTTAATAAAAATGAGGAGAAAAACAAAAATCAACAGGAATAAAACTTCATGGCCTGAAATGGAGGAAATTTGTTGAACCCCGGGTTCGCGATGTGACTGGGATGGACCAGCGACACCCACCAATGAGACAGACACCAGTTCAAGTAAACAAAAAAAAACTACTTTTATAGTGACACCTTAAACACCTCCAACCCCTTAACAGTGTAAAACAAGGAGATCTATGCAAAACCACTTGTAATCAACTAACAATATGAAGCAAAAATCTATATAGGACACTTATAACCAACTAATAGCATAAAGCAAAATCTAAATAAACCCTTATAACTAAATGACAATATAAAGCTAAAAACCTATGCAAAGCACTTATAACCAAGTAACAGTGTGGAGCAAGAGTCTATATAAAGCACCTGTAAAACACCTCCAGCCAAACAACAAGATAAAGTATGAGAGTCTATGCAAAACACTTACAACCTACAAAAGTACTTATAGTTAAATAACAGTATGGATTAATGACCTACAAGAGGGTGGCCATAATAAGTCAAGGACTCTTCTGGCCTTTTACTGGCTCAACATCAGTATAGGCACTGACCAGCCCACCCGACGCATATTTACCAATGGCTGGAAGCCATTCCTCCTTGCTACCCAAGAAGGGTGGACGGCAGAATGAAAAAAAAGTCAGATGACAGAAAATAAACCCCCACACTCCCCCCGTGTACACGGGGGAAGTTTGGGACCAGCAGTTTAGAGCAGAAGCAGAGTAATGAACAATTATACAGTAAGAAGGATGCAAAATACAAATGACTAACAAAACACCTGGCAAATTAACAACACAAAACTATGCTAGACCTTAAACAACTATACCATAAAAAGATTATGCAGGATACAGAGAAAATAATAACAACTACACAAACTATGCAAAACTCAGGTGAAGAAGCTACAATCACAGACTATATATAAATGGTACCAAGTAGAATGATTAAGAGAAGGTAGGAGGCCTATATCGATTTATAATACCTGTCCCAGGACCGCAGTAGAACCCAAAGCGAGGAGGCAGCCCAGCTGCAGCATCTCAGCACTTAATTGTTCGGCCGGCAATCCGTGTACACCCCCCAAAAAAAAGAGGGTCTCGGGGGCGGGTACTCCCTGTCTCAGTCAGGGGATCAGTCCGACCGGGTCGCAACGTGTCCTTTAGCATCCGAGGGTGGGAGAACAACAAGCTAGCTGAGACAGGGGGTTTTAATAGAATTTTGCCCAGCCAGAGTAAAAATAGCCAATTAAGAGTGGGATCCTGGTCAGGACCAATGATAAAACTGGGACCCCAGACAATGACCCCTCCTTCGTGGTGGCGGGGGTGCCGAGAAACTGTTCAGGGGGGATATCAACTCACCCCCCTCCTTGTTGACACAAAGCTAGGGAGGAAGAAACTCACACAGGAGATTGAGAGCCATCAGGGGAGATTGATACTTAACACTCTTTCCCCTTGTGCTGGATGGCCCGGAGATGGAGGCCCATCAGGGAGCATAATCCAGGGAGCTACATGTGGGGCGGGGTGGCCATCATGGCTGCCACCTCCGCTGACAAAATTGATACTCCAAAATTTGGGAAATAATGGTAAAGTAAATCAATTTCTCAGCACTATGATAAATCCTCTAGAGCAGAGGTTGGCAGCCTTTGCCAATCCTCTCCTCCATGACCATCAGCCAGTGCCAGGGGCCCCCATGGTTGAAAAAAGCAATGGCTGCCTATAAATTCAGCAGTGGCCACAGGTGGAGTTGGGGGCTGGGGGTGTTACTTCCCAGGAGTGCCACTGAAAGGTGCCACACGTGGATAGAAGCCATTTGGAGCAGGTCCTCTTGGTGACATGGCTAGGGAGTGGGGTCCCCAGGTACACCATGGAAAGAAGCTGCCTGGAGCAGCTCTTGTTGGCAGTGTCCCTAGGATGAGGGTCCCCAGGCATGCAATGAAGAGAAGCTTCCCAGAGTGGCTGCTTTCGGAGGTCACCAGGCACGCTGAGGAATGGCTCCTTTTGGCAGAAGCACACCATGGAGAGGAGACACTCTGGACAGCTTCTTTCCATGGTATGCTTGGGGCATGGGCATAGTGGGGACCTGTCACACCCCAGCTGGCCCTGAAAGAAGTCACCCAGAGTGGCTTTTGATGGCAGGCTTGGCAATTTCTGTGGCACCACCAAAGATGCTATGTGCTGCTCCAAATGGACTCGCATGCCACTGTCAGCACATGTGCTGGGGGTTGTCGACCCTTCTAGAGCTAAACGTATTGTAGTAGATTGTTCTTAAAGGCATATAAGTAAGAATGAAGGATCAATACCATAGTAGATCAAACCATTAGTCAACTATTCTGGTATCCTGTCTCTGACAGCAATCAATATCTAGTGCTTCAGAAGATGGCAGTTGCCATCCTAACAGTGTATCTAGCCAAAGATACCTCTCTCTACGTTGAGAGATAATGGAGTAGGGCTATGTAGGATCCTAAAGGGAGGTCTGTGCTGCCTGCCCTTTTCCACGGCAGGCAAACTGAAATACGCAAGTTACTTGTGTACTGCCTTTCGAATGCCTAATTCCCAGTTTATCCACTATGCTGAGTTGAAAGGAGTGATCAACCTTTGACTCAGCACTGTCCAGTTGCTGGGGTGCTGTTCCAGAGCTGAATTTCTGGATCAGCTGAGAGGATTTTCATGGACCCAAGGAGTCGATCAGGAATTTTGAACTGCTGGCAGCCACAAATTTGCCACCATCAGTGAAGATCTGCCCTAAGTCTAAAGAGTTAACCAGGGTTTGAATAAATTCAGATTAGAGCCTGAACACTAAGTCACTGAGATATCTCTAATTTACTTGAGAGATTACAATGGAATTCTTTTTACTTTGAAAATAGTTTCAATTGGAAATCAGCTGTTTGATTGTTCCAATTGGGAGGCTTCTAGTGTTCTCTCCATAAATATATCCTACGCTGAAATTCAGCTATTCATAACATGCACAATATTGGTATTTCCACATGAGTACTTTCCTCTTTTTGATATATAACACAAACAAGAAAGCTTCTTCTAAGTCTAGAAATGAGGCAAACCTCTTCAAATCTGCCAATCTGAAGGGAGAAAGAGTGAATCACTCATTTTCTGTATAGTTTTATTTAAAAATGTAGTAAAGAAATATGCAGTTTGTTTCACTGACAGTTACAAAGCCCTTTTGTGCTGTTATCTTCTCCCTCATATTTGTCTTTCCATCTTTTTTGAAAGATAACAAATGACAGATTTTAACTTTTAGTTCAAATCTTTCTTTCAAACTTTTACTCTTTCAAGAGCTTCAATCAATTTGAAAGCTGTAAAAAATCTGAGAGCTTTGAATTTTTTTTTTTAAGTGTACTTTCTCCAGAATCCAATTTTGGCTTTAAATAAAATCACATTTCAGTATCATAATTGGTTGACTTAATGTGTTCAGTTACAGTTGCAGATAGTTTTACTTTTTATTTCAGTAGTTTGCTCCAGTTTTAATATGCCTGGATTTTTGCAGATTAAAAAAAAAAAATAACCAACCCACAAAGTTGATTTCTTAATACTAATTTTTGGAATTAAAACCCAGATTCCTAAAACTCTCTCTCCTGTATTGCTGTTTCTTATTAAAACATTATTTAGAGTGACTACCAGGTATCTTTTAAGTTTCAGTAAGAAACATTTTGTTTAGCTGCCAAAAACTGAGAAATGGAACATTTCAACCTAAAAGGTGCCCCATGTGTATGCGTAATATCCAGTTTGGCGCTGATTTCTATTAGATTATGATGCACTAATACTAAAAGATGTTTAGGCACTTATTTCCTGTTAAAATCACTAGCACCTTATAGAGTCAGTGACACAAAAATCCAGTGAATAGTTCCTATGTGTGCTTCAGCTACCCTCTCAGTAGCTCAAAACAGGCAGCTATTTGGATTGGGGTCTCCATATAGTTGTGAGAAAACTAACTAAAGCATTAACTCCGAAGGCCTTTGTGTTGGAAGAAATGGAGATAAAAGGCAGAGCAATTGAGGAAAAAGTAGCATTCAGAAAAGGGAAACCGACAATATTCTCTGAGTGGACATGTTAATCTGAAAGCAGGATGAAGCACCCCTATAGAATGGTTCCCGGTTTGCTACATTATCATTATTAATCAATTAAATGGCAGCAACAGCCTCATAAGACAAAACACACATCAGTGCTAAAGGGCATTTGAGCACAGTTTTTAAATTCTCCACTATGTTGATGGCAGAATGCTGTGAAGTTTTCTTTTCTCACAAATCTTTTGTAATTATTCTGTGAAGACACATTCACATCCAGGAAGAGCTTTCAACATTTGTCTGAAGTGTATTAATCACCTACCATGAAACATTTTCTTCTTTTGAAATGTACCCTCTTTAAATATGCAGTTTTAATTATAATTTATGGTCTTGCATTTTAATTTCATTTTGTAATAATTTAGTTTGTTCTTAAAGGTAATTAAACTCATTGGGGAAAAATGTTCCTCAATTCAGTTCTGAGCCTAGAAGAGATGTGGACATGTATTTGTGTCTGTCTATATCATCTGACCTTACAAATAACAATTTTTCTCTTATGAACTCTACTGGATTTTTTAAATTATGGGTTTTTTTTCATATGATTAAGGTGTCTTTTTACTGTTTGTCCTCTCTGCAATAGTACTAAAATTGGGTTATGGTGTATTATGAAGGTACCACTGTTCAGGCCAGGGCTTCCTTCAATGGCCTCATCTTTTTTTCAGATTTAGAACTCTGGGAAAATCCAGCTATACAATACAGTAATTCACATAGGACACTGAGGTTACGTTTACATTGATGGCGATCACTTCCATGAAATTGGTTTATCTGGTTCAATTGAGTGGTCCGTTAAGACACATTCAGTTGATCCGGAACTTGCACTAATAGAACCACCTCCTTGGTTGGTATAGTCCTGTGTCAACAGGAACGCATTTCCTGTCAGCACAGTGCAGTGTAGAAGGGAAGTTAGAGTCAATAGGAATTACACAGACTATGCAGATTAGCTTGCATAATTCCTGCCGAATACCACCGAGTTTCACCATCCGTGTAGACCTGGCCTGAGCGTAGTGTTGTTATGCCAATCAGATTGTGAGGGACACATTTTCAGAAGTGTTGTCTAATTTGAGGTACCTCAGTTCTCAGCACGAGTTTCAGGCTAACTGTATCTATCTATTTCTCACTGATTCATTCTAGGAATTTGAGTCAGGTCTCAAGTCTCCAACCATCACTAACGTCTGGGCAGTTGTCCCACTCCATTCTAAATGGAAAGATTTAAGGCTGCTCTGTACCCTTCCTTATATTGTTAGGTCTCCAGCAAGCCATCCTGCCTAAAGGCCAGCACCTGGGCTTCCCTTTCTCTCTGTCAGGGCTATGAACAGGAAATTGCCACCAGTTACAAGTTACCACACAGTAGTTTCTAAGCAAACACTTTTATTCTTAAGGTGAAAGCACTACAGAGAAAATGTAATAAAAACAATAAATAAAATTAAACATATACTAAACACACCAGTAGTAACCAGTCAGTCTCATAGCGCCCTAGTGAGCCAAAGTTTTTCCAACTCTTTTGCAAATTGGTGGGCTTCCGTTGGACAAAAGTTCCTGTGAAGTTGTTGAGTTTGAAAGAAGGCTCTAAATCAGCTGAAACCAACCTTTTTTTGTATTGAAACTCTTTCTTTGCCTGTTGGTCTCTGGCAAACCAAGTCCAAACCAGTATAAACAAGCCTTTTATGGGGTGGTATCTCTCTGGAATTCATTCCAGCCTAAGTGGTTAATCTTAATCACCACACTTTTTAGTTCCTGATGGACTTCCTGCTGTAGCAGAAAGTGAGAGCCTGAGATATGAGGGCTAGTATAATAAGCTGATATGAGGCCTGAGGCCTGAGCTAAAGTAACAGCCAAACCCTGCTGTTATAAAGCAAAGTTAGCAGCAGTCATGCTGTGAATGCTGGCAGACTCATAGTAATTGGAAAGAACAGACCTGATACACACATTCCTAAAGCATCAGGTACAGAACGCTCAAGCAAGCAAATTCTAGAAAAGTACCAGAACATCCCAATATGCCAAAGATAATGAGGGTTTACAGACCCCTTAGAATGACAATATGACAGATAGAGATGCTTTGGCCAAACCATATGGTGCAAGGTCAAAGGTGGTATTTTAACTTGTCAGAGGGGCAGTATGCAACATGTTTGTATCAGTGTATAAAACAGGATCTCGAAGGATGTGTCTTCGTTCAGCTTAGTGAGGAGTGCAAAGTCTAGTCCTTTACGGAGCTGGGCCATTGTCAACAGGGCCAGATTAATGGCCGCCAAGGGATGCGGCTGCCCATATTTCGAGGGGGCCTCCTCTGTTCACCCCTGCTGCCTGCGGTCCCAGTTCCCCACCACCACCAGGGGTGGGAAGAGACCATGGCCCTCTGGCCAAAGGCCACAGGTGGCCTCAGTGCTCCCAAGCTTGAACAGGTAGTTCTGGCTGCCGGAGAGTGGGGCTGACCGCCCTAGGACACAATGCACCGGGGTTGGGGGAGGCCCAGTACGGGACAGCTTCTGGTGGTGGTGCCCTTCCAGGGCCCACAATGTTGTTGGGCCATGATGCTGGGACCGATGAGGTGGAGGGCAAACTTGCCACCTTGATCTGTGGGGCCGCAACATGGTGGCCCAACAGCACTCCCTGAAGGGCTTCCACCTGCCACCACAGGAGGCCACCCTGCATGGTGCTGGTCCCACCTTCAGAGTGCTCTGGCTTTGCACTGGCTGGCTCCACTCCCCAGAGATGGTACAGTTGGTCTAGGGCTGGAAGTGCTGTGGCCTTCCCAAGGCCCCATCCCCATCCCAGTACCACCAGTGTCCTAAATGGTCACTGTGTACCAGCAGTTGGGGCAGGGCTGAATAAAAGGGGTATAGGGACTTCAGCTTGGGGCTCCCTTGAAGCCAGGGCCCAGGGTCTAAGCCCCTCTGGCCCCTGCAGTAATCAGACCCTGATTGCCACAGGCATACGCATATAAAAGGTGCTTGTCGGATACATAGAGTTCTTTTTATTGTGCTCGATTGACAATAAATGTGGATTGGTGCCTCTGTGGCTGAAACAGGTCTCTGATTTTATTGGATAATCCAGCCATGGTTTGGTGTCTCAGTTATCAGTTATCCAGGTGGATAGAAAACTGGTTAGATCAACGGTTTCAGCGTGTAGGAATCAATGGTTCCATGTCTAGCTGGCAGCCAGTCACGAGTGGTGTGCCCCAGGGGTCGGTCCTGGGGCCGGTTCTGTTCAACATTTTCATCAATGATCTGGATGATGGAATAGACTGCATTCTCAGTAAGTTTGTGGGTGACACCAAGCTGGGGGGACCAGTAGACACGTTGGAGGGCAAGGACAGGATTCAGGGGGACCTAGATAAATTGGAACAGTGGGCCAATAGAAATCTCATGAGGTTCAACAAGGACAAGTGCAAAGTCCTGCACTTGTGATGGAAAAACCCCATGCACTGCTACAGGCTGGGGAGCAATCATGTAAGTAGCAGCAGTGTAGAAAAGGACCTGGGAGTCATGGTGGATGGGAAGCTGGATATGAGTCAGCAGTGTGCTCTTGCTGCCAAAAAGGCCAATGGCATACTGGGCTGCATCAAAAGAAGTATTACCAGCAGATCGAGGGATGTGATCATTCCCCTCTATTCTGCACTGGTAAGGCCACATCTAGAATACTATGTTCAGTTTTGGGCTCCCCACTACAAAAAGGACAGGGACATGCTAGAGAGAGTTCAGAGGAGGGCAACCAAAATGATTAAAGGGCTGGAACACAAGCCCTATGAGAAAAGACTGAAAGCATTAGGGTTATTTAGTCTGCAGAAGAGAAGATTGAGGGGGGATTTGATAGCAACCTTCAACTACTTGAAGGGATGCTCTGCGGAAGATGGAGCTCAACTGTTCTTGGTAATAACAGAGGACAGAATGAGGAGAATGGTCTCAAGTTGTGGTTAGGGAGGTCGAGGCTGGATATTAGAAAAAACTTTTTTACTAGGAGAGTGGTGAAGCCTTGGAATGAGCTGCCAAGGGAGGTGGTGGAGTCTCCATCTTTGGAGGTGTTTAAGGCCCAGCTGGACAAAACCATGACTGGGATGGTTTAGTGGGAGTGGTCCTGCCTCTGGCAGGCGGTTGGACTAGATGACCTATGAGGTCCCTTCCAACCCTATGATTCTATGAAATGAAGAATATCTATGTGACAGGCTGTCAAATTGCTATGCTAGATGGCATTAACTCTTGCCTTTCCTTTCCCATCAATATCTGAAAAAGGGAAAGGATAAAGGAATCATTACCTTCTGCCTCAGATTGTAAGGAGAATGTTCTTCAGGGTTGGGACAGGGGGAACTGGCAACATTCCTAAACTTTGTGGAGAAGTTGTGAATAACTCTCAAGGCCCTTCTTTGTGCTTGGAAATTCACCTTGAAATCTGAGCAAAGAGATTGCAGAACTAGTGCTTGTGTGAATGGTGTATGTTTATGATATCTGTGGAAAGACTGTCTGTAAACAGAATATCATAGTAAAGAAATCACCAAAGAATTATGTCAATAAACACAGCAGTGCTTCCCAAAAGCTTACTTTCTAGGCAGTTTGGGGTCAAAACTTTTCCTTGTTGTATAGGAAATGCAGGGTCCTTTCCTACAAATATATGTACATAGGGGTGGTCTGGGGATCATGGTGTGGCACAAGTTAACTGCCAAAATAATCCTTGCTCTATATCAAAATACTAAATCTGGAGCCAAGTTTTAAATTTCTTTTTAGTTGTTCAGACATCTGAGATACAGATTTATCTTATGTCTCAGCTGTCGCTGTTCAATTGATTGACGGTTCAGAAAATTTAAACAATAAAAAAGGAGAGAAAAACATCTTAGTGAGGAGGGGGGAGGGAAGATATATATAGTTATTAAAATTCTCTTTGATTTTGTTTGGAGGGGAAACATTCAGCCTGATTCTTTACTTGCTTATACCAGCCTTTCATGGTGTAACTCAAAAAAGAATTTAGCCCGTAGGCATTCATATCATTTCTTTTTTTGGTAAGAAGCTTGTTAAGGTTGCTTTGTCTTAAGGCAGAAGAGACATGAGATTCAGAGAAGATCCATTTTGATATCGATCACACAATTTTTAATCATTTTTAAAAGAATTCATAAAAACGTTACAACTTTTTCCCCCCAGACCCTGTTAAAATAGCCTGAAGAAAAGCACAAGCTATTTCCTACCTGAGCCTTTCAGAAATAGGGTAAAATATCTTTAATTAAGATGGAGAGAGGAGAGGCAGAAGTGAATTTCCCACCTTGTTCCTCTCATAAACATTAGTTCATTAAATTTTTTAGACTATCCACTTAGTTATAAATAAATAGCATTAAAGTTCTATTCATAACAAAACACAGTTCCTGTCCAACTGACCGTAAATCACTGGGGTGTCTTTGGCCCAAGGCTCTAGAATACCTGTTGGCAGTCACACTTGCCAAAAATATAAAACTGTACAGTAAGAGAGTAGGAACATGACTCTATCCTTCTGACTAATCCTTCCTTATGAGTATAGTCCCACCCAAGTAAGTAGGGTTACCCAAGTAAGTGCTGGTTCCAGTGAGGTACTGAAGGTTTGGGTCAGTCAATTTTAAAAAATGCAAATAGAGTAGTTTCATAAAATTACAGATGTCTCAAAGAGTCTTGCAGTACAGCTCTGAGAGGAAAATTTGCTTCCTAATTACCAGCCTTCTGTTTACAGAACCTATTTGTATGTGATACAAAGAGGCCAAGTTCTGCAGCCTTATACATGATGAGATGACTGGCTTTGTGGATGTGGGAAAAACTGACAACATGCTCTACCTAGTCTTTAGCAAAGCTTTTGATATGGTTTTCCCCAGCATTCTTGTCCACAAGTTAAGAAGGTATGGTTTGGATGCACGTACTGTAAGGTGGAAAAAGCTGGCTAGATCATTGGGCAGGTAGGGATCAATGGCTCAGTGTCTAGCCGGCAACCAGTAACAAGTGGAGTGCCCAAGGGGTCAGTTCTCGGGCCCATCTTGCACTCTTAGTAAGTTTCTGGATGACACCAAGCTCAGAGGGGGGCGGGAGAATGGCAGATACACTGGAAGGTAAGGATAGGATTCAAGAAGATCCAGACAAATTGGAGCACTGGGCAAAAAGAAATCTCATTAGGTTCAACAAGGAAAGTGCAACGTCCTGCACTTATGGTGGAAAAACCCCATGAACTGCTACAGGCTGGGGACTGATTGGCTAAGCAGCAGCTCTGTAGAAAAGGACCTGGGGAATATGGTGGACAGGAAGCTGGATATGAATCAACAGTGTGTCCTTGTTGCCAAAAAGGCCATAGGCATATTGGGCTACATCAGTAGGAACATTGCCGACAGGTTGAGGGATGTGATTATTCCTTTCTATTGGGTGCTGGTGAGCCCATATCTGGAATATTGTGTCCAGTTGTCCAAAGGAGGGAGCTAGGCTATTCTCAGTGGTGACAGATGACAGAACAAGGAGCAATAGTTTCAAGCTGCAGCTGGGTAGATCAAGTTTGGATATTAGGAAAAACTTTCTCATTAAGAGGTGGTGAAGCACTGTAATGGGTTTCCTAGGAAGGTGGTGGAATCTCCATCTTTGGAAACTTTTAAGACCTGGTTGTATCAAACCCTAGCTGGAGTGATTTAGTGGGAATGGTTCTGCTTTTAGCAAGGGGTTGGACTAGATGATCTCATGAGGTCCCTTGCTGCTCTAATATTCTATAATTTTTATATTGACGGTTAATATTTTGAGAACACTTAGGAGTCCTTGACATGGACCAAGACCCCATTAGGAGAGTTGCTGTAAAAACACAGAACAATAGGATGAGCCCCACCCAATAGCATCTGATGAAGTGGGTTGGATCACATGAATGCTTTGACCCAAAGAAATCTCTTAGTCTATAAGGTGCCACAGGACTCTAGTTTCATCTGACTGACAGGTTTCGTTAATGAGCTCAGGGTCTAACTGATCACTATATTTGATGTTAAAAAGGAATTTTCTTTTGGGTTAGATTAGCAGAGATTCTGGAGGATTTTCACCTTGCTTTCTAGCATGGGACATAGGCCACTTGCTAGTCTGAACTAGAGTGGAATCTCTGTAACTTGAAGACTTTAAATCATGATTTGAGGATGTCAATAACTCAGCTAGAGGTTGTGGGTGTATTAAAGTAGTGGGAATTTGAGGTTCTCTGGCCTGTGCTGTGTAGGCCAGATTAGATGAACACAGTGGTCTCCTCTGGGCTTAAAGTCTACGTGTCTGTGTGGGACTAGACCTGTGAGATCCAATGATATGTCCTTGTGTGAGAAATGACTGACTGCTCATATGAGAGAGCCTGGCAGTACTGAGATTTAAATTAATATACAATATGAAAGGAACAGCCACATTGCATCAGAACACTGACTCATCTAGTCCAGTGGACACCTCCAGTGGCATTCACAGATTTTTCAGAGGGAAGTGCAAGAAGCACAGAAGTTACTCACAGAAGTTTTATGGCCCTAAATCAGAAAAGCACCCACATCCAGGAAATCACTTAAGCATATGCTTCAAGTTTATTATGCGCTTAAGGGCCTTTAAAGTCAAAGGGATTCAACATCTACTTACACTTGAGAATAGGTTTATCTGCTTTCCTGTATAGGGATGAGATTAAGCATGTGCTAATTGCTTTCCTGAACTGTGGTCTATGGATCTGTTCCAAAGCCTGTTGAAGTCAATGGAAAAACTGGACTTTATTTGCTAAAAACAATTCTGCAAATATACTTTTAAGCATGTACAATGAGAGACTTCAGTGGGTAAACATCTAGGCAGATTACTATTAAAAAAAAATTCATGAGCTTACATACTGAGGTTGATGGACTTCCAAACAGCATGACACCCTCATGCAGTTTCAAAGTGCCACATGAACTAGACCTCCAGAGAAGGAAAGTTGACCAGACATCCTCCTCATGTAGTACTGTCGAGCCAAAGGAGAACTGGACTTTCTGCATAACTTTTTATGTCCAACATTTATAGGGCTCAATGTTGTCTTTGTAAAGCTTCAGTGGCTATGTTCACATGTAAAATCTTATTTCAAAATAAGTTATTTTGAAATGAGTTATTTCAAAATAAAATCTTTATTTTGAAATAAATTGAAATAAGCAAATATTAAATTGAAATAAGGGAAAAGCTCGAAGTAAAATAGCATGTCTGGACACAGGACTTGCTATTTCACTTCAGGAACGGGGCAGCATGGGAGGTGTGGCAACGTGGCCCCCTGGCAGGGCTATGGTGCCAGCCAATCACATAAAAGCAGGAACTGACCTTACCTCCCTGTCCATTGTGACTGCCAAGAGGTTGCAAGAGAGATGGCTATGGATGCTCCCCAGCTCCCATTCCATCCTTGAGCACTTGGTAGATCCACTGCTAACTTGCAGGGTGGTGCCCTGCTGTGGGACACACTCTTCCGTGAGCCCTATGATCCCAGAGTTGTATCCTGGACCATCGTCTCAGTGGCCATCACAGAAGCAATAGCTCCCCATCCCTCTTCTGTGCCACAGTGCATCTGGGCACTGGACACCAGCACAGACTGGTGGGAGCATGTTATCCTGTAAACCTGGAACAACGAGCAGCAGAGGAGGAACCTCCTGGTTAGCAGGGAGACCTTCACCCACCTCACTGCTGAGCTCAGCCTGGTCCTGTGCCAAAGGGACATGGTGATGACAGCAGCCATGCCCGTGGACAAGAGAGTGGCCATTGCTCTCTGGAAGATAGCCACTCCCAAGTCCCGCAGGTCTGTTGCCCATCTCTTTGGCTTCGGGAGGTCCACCGTTGGTGAAGTGCTGCTGCAGGCTACCCACGCCATCAGCATGGTCCTGCTGCCATGCCTTATCACCCAGGGAGTGCTACAGGACACCATTGCCAGCCTCGCCACCCTAAGGTTTCCAAACTGCGGGGGGATACTCGATGCCACCCACATCCCTGTGTGAGTACCACAGCACCAGCCAGCTGAGTAGGAACAAGCAGGGATACCACTTGGTCATCCTGCAGGCCCTTGCGGACCACCGGGGCAGCTTTTAGAACTGCTATGTCAGATGGCCAGGGAGGGCACACGATACCAGGGTTTTGTGCAACTTCTCCCTGTACCGGGGCATGGAGGCAGGCACTTTCTTCCTCCCCATAATATCACCATTGGGGAAGTCGAGGTGCCCATCCTCATTGTCGCTGATGCAGCCTACCCCCTCCGCCCCGGCTCATGTACCCCTACACAGGACCCCTCGACACCAGACAGCAGCTTTTTAACCACCACGTCAGCCGCTGCCGCCAGGTGGTTGAATGGGCTTTCAGTAGACTGAAGGCCCACTGGAGGTGCCTCCTCATGCGCTTGCACCTTGCCGAGGACAGAATGGCGGAGGTCATCAGTGCCTGCATGGCACTGCATAACCTCTGTGAGCTCCGGAAGGAGCCAGTACCCGCCATGTGGGAGGCCGAGGCAGAGCTCGTCGGTGCCTGGTTCCAGCAGCCAGAGGTGTTGGCCCCAAAGGAGTGACTGCCACACAGAGCAAGTGCTGGGCAGAAGGCACTGTGAGATCTGTTTGTCCAGGAGGACATTTGAGGGCAAGGCCTGCCCCACCATACGGCCCGCTCCCCTGTTCTGCCACAGCCAGCTCCCACTCAACCCACCCACGCCCTGAACCCAAACCAATAAAACACTGAACTGGAACTCTACCATGTGTGAACTTTTATTTATTAAAAAAAGGGGTCAGGGAAGGGGGGGCGTGCGAGGCTCGGGTGGGAGCAGAACTGTGGGGGGGACTTAACTGGGAGCAGGGATGTGAGGTGGGGGTTTGGGGACAGTAAAATGGGGTTGTGTTATGGGGGAGCCACCCATGGGCCATGGCCCACTGCTCCACACCCTTCCCCGTGGCCAACCTGTGTCCGGGGGATCAGTGGTGAGGGACAATAGGGTGCCGTGCTGGAGGCCCCTCAGGGTCCTGGGGCACAAGATGGTTGGCAGTGCGTCACAGGCTGGAGGCGACATCCCACATGGCTACAGTCAGGGCTTCCTGGGCTGCAGCCTGCCCCTCCATCATTGCCGCCTGCCGCTCCATTGCCACGACGCCATGGTCATCTGCATCTGTGGCACGCTGGAGCTGCTGGATGGTGGCCACCTGGTGCCTCCCCTGCTCCACTCACCAGTCCCAGGAGGAGTCTTCTGCTCGCTGGCCGAGCTCCAGCAGGCTGGCCAGGATCTCTTCACAGGTCCAGTGGGGTCAGGCTCCTCAGCCTCCTGGTGGTGAGAGGGCTTGCAGGCCTGGGACGCCAGGTGGTCACACGAGCTGCAGGGCAGAAGGGAGAAAAGTTACTCTCAGCCTACTAGCCTTGGGCGTGTGCAGCCTGTGAGCAGCAAATACCTCTGCCCTGACTGCCAGCAGGATTCCCAATCTGTGTGCTGTGTACACTGCACTCAGGGGGCACGTGGCCTCATGGCCAACAGTAGTGAGCTGTATTCAGCAGCGCATGGCCCAGGAAGTCACCAAAGGCCACGTGATAATGGTGCTGGCTGCAGGCTCTCTGCCCTGCATGCTGCCACATCTGCCTTTTGCCATCCCCGTGTTGAGGGACCCCTATCCTGCTTGGAGCTGGGACCCTGTCTCTACATGCCTCCCTGCCACATGAGTCCACAGGAGAGCCTGTGCATCCACCTCAGGCCTGAGCCCTACCTTTCCCAGGGCCATGCCCCTCTCTGTACCCATGCCATTTCACTCATGGGCCGGCCTGCCTCGGTGGGGGAATGCTCACCGACTGGCAGTCCTGATGTCCACTTCGATGTCCCCTCCAAGGCAGCTGCCTCCTCCGTCTCCCCCTCAGGCTCCTCTTTGGGTCTGCTTGCCCCTCTCCTCCTGGCCAGGGAACAGCTCTGGGCTGGCAGGTGCTGCGGTCCTAGGCTGGCTGGTGTCTCCCATGTCCAGGGAAGCCTCAGGGTCTGAGGGGCCTCCCTCAAAGGACGTGGCCAGGGTGCAGGGCTTGCCGCTGCCCACTGGCCAGGAAGGGAGGCCACTGGGCTCCTGGCCCAAAAAAGCATCCAGCTCCTGGTAGAAGGGGCAGCTGGTGGCAGCAGCTGGCCCCTGGGGCTCCCTGGCCTCCCTTGCCCAGGCATATTCCAGCCTCAGGCTCTTCAGTTTTGAGCACACCTGCTCAGTGCTGTGCTCATAGCCTTCAGCAGACAGGGCCTCAGCAATGTGCTGGTACACATCCTGGTTGCAATGACAGGACCAGAAGCTGGCACAGATATCCACTGTGCCCCAGATCCTCAGGAGGCAGAGGGTCTCTTCCTGGGACCACAATGGTGTCTGGCATCACCCTTGCGCTCCAGCACCCTGAGCCTGGGCTGTGCTGTGTGCAGGCACAAGGCACCAGGGTGGCACGGCGCTTCCTGGTTCCTGAGCACCCCGGGAGGAAAAAGGTCAAGTCACGCTGGATTTGAAATAGCCATTGTTTCGAAACAATGCGTCCAAAAGTTGCAGTTTTGAAACAACCTTTTTGAACAATGGCTATTTCAATTTCATGGGGTTTTATTGTTCCGAAATGACGGACCTTATTTCAAAATTCGAAAGGGATAGCCGTGTTAGTCTAGTCCAGTAAAAAAACAACAAGGAGTTGTGTGAAACTATATGCAAGGGGGTATAAAACATAGGATCAGGTCATACAGTAACAGCAAATTGGAGCAGTTTTCAGGCTCAAACCATGGGAAGCCTGAAGTCAAATTACCCTTTGTAATGGGAAAAGAACCCATAGTCTCAGTTAAGTCCTGCTTTCACAGAATTTAGCTTGCATATTAATTTGAGTTCAGCTGTTTCTCTTTGAAGTCTTGATGTCTCAGCTACATCTCTAATGACAGTCGTTAACAAATCAGTCATCGAGTGATTAGGAAGATGGAAGTGCTCAGCAACTGGTTTCTTTGTTCTTTGATTTCTGATATCAGCTCTGTGCTCATTCAGCCTCTTACGCAGCAATCTTCCTGTTTGTCCAATATATAAGGTGTGGGGGCATTTCTTGCACATGATGGCATAGACCACATTAGCAGATGAGCAGGTAAATGAGCCTTTGATGGTGTAGCAGGCTTGATTAGGACCTATGATGGTATCTGTTGTGCAGATACGTGGGCAGACTTGGCAGTGTAGTTTTTTTGCAGGAGTGTGTGCCTGCTTCAATGTTTCTGTTGTTAGATCTGTAGTTGCTGGTGAGAATCTGTTTAAGATAAGGGGGCTGCCTATAACCAGGGAGTGGTCTGTCTCCTAATGCTTGAGAGAGAGAGAGATGGATCATCTTTTAGAATAGGCTGTAGGTCCCTAATGATCTGTTGCAGAGGTCTGACTTGGGGGTTGTCTGTGGTGACTAGTGGTGTTCTGTTGCATTCTTTCTTGGGTCTCTCCTGTAGTAGATGACTTCAGGGACTTTTACACCCCCTTGCATTTAGTTTCATTCCTTTCTGTAAGTTCACCCATCTTCAAAGCATCTGAGGAAGCTGGATCTTCTCCCATGAAAGCTCATGCAAAAAATAAATCTGTTAGTCTTAAAGTGCCACACAACTCCTTGTTGTCTTATTTCAAAATGACAGAGTCCCGTCATTTCAAAATAAAGAAACATCATTCGGACATTTCAACTTTTATTTCAAAACAACAGTTGTTGTAGACAAAAATTCTTAATCATACTTTAATTTAATTTAAAACCCTAATCATAGCTAGTGCTTCTATGGGCTTTCTCAATTTAAATTGCTTTCCTGAGAAGGTCAGTGTTTTTCCCTCAGTTTTTCAGATGGAGAAAATACAAGGTGAAGTGACTCACCCGCGGTCACACAGCAGGCTGTTAACACAGTTCATAAGAGAACCTAGATCTTTCAGTCCAGTGCTCTGGGTAGTAGATCACCTGCTCTACCATTATAAACATACTAAAGTATTTAGAATAGACACTTAAATGAGAAGAAGACTTAGAATTGCAATGAACTCTGACCCTTAAAAATGCCACTAAAACCCCTAGAGCTCTGGAACTGTTATAAACCCTCATACTTCAGGACTTAAGCCTCATGCTTCAGGACCTAATCCGACCTCCAATTTTTTGTGAGGCTGGAAGAATCATTTCCAGAGGGACTTTACTTCCTTACTACGAGAGCTTAAAGTATAATTTGGTGGGCCCCTGAAACCTCCTTCATGGCTGCCCCCCCAACATGGGTGGGCCCCCTGCTACCTATTCCCAGAACCCACCCCCTCCCCGCGTACCTGCCCCCCACACAGATCCACACCCAGACACACACACACCAGACACACACAGAAAACCCCCAGCCCCCCCCCACACAGCCCGTACCTCAGCTGTTTGCATGCTGCATGACCAGCTGGAAGCTGCTTCTAGGCACAAGTAGCTCTGCCCTGCAGAGGGAAAATTCACAAACTCCCAGCCTGCTGCAGCTCTCTGCTGGGTGGGCTTAAGGTGGAACACAGTATAAGGTGGTGCCACCAGAACACTGTGTTCCAGCTGCTCGTGCTATTTTTAGGGGGGTCCTGAATGCAGCATTCCAGTGTGTTCCTCTATTTTTAGTTACCTCAAAAAGCTGCCCCCTAAAAATAGGGGTCTCTGGAACTGTGCTCCAGTGCATTCTCTCTTACTTTAAGCCCTGCCTGCTAGCTACTTCTGGATTTCTTGAGTCAACCTCTGATGCAAGCTCTTACTGGCCAAAACAATCCTGTGGCACCTTAAAGACTAATGAATTTCTTTGGGCATAAACTTTCATGCGCTCTAACCTACTTCATCAGTTGCATTTGATGAAGTGGGTTAGATCCCACAAAAACTTATGCCCCAACAAATGTGTTATTTTTTTAGGTTGCCACAAGACTCTTGTTGTTTCCTTGCTGTATACAGACTAACATGTCTACCCCTCCGGATCTCACTGGTCACTGTCAGACACAATCTTTAACTGCTAGCTGCTTGTCTGATCCAGAACTGAAGTTCCTATGTCAAGAGGTGTCTGCTCTCAATATTCTTAACTCTTCACATGGTTCATTTCCTAACAAAAATCTAGACATACAGGGAACTAATATTAGTTATTCTACTAACAATCTTAATTTTGACTTCTTGTTTGTTTTTGGTTTTGTTTTGTGTGGTTGCTTAGTAATTTTTCTAATAACTATGATAAAGTGTAGGAAGTTGGTTGTGGAAGGATGATTCGTGATAAAAAGATAATGTTTTATTTTAGGTATAATAGAAACTATAATGAAAGAAGATTTGTCTTGATTATATATAAATATTAGATACAGAGCAGTGTTCTTTGAGTAATGCCTACATAATCTGATAATTAAAATGCATTAGAAGTGCATGTGCAATAGACCTTGAAGGATATCATTTACATAGCATTCTGAAAGGCAATTTTAGTTATGCTTACTGTAGATATAGTTGAAAGAAATTGGTTAAGACTTAAGCATTTTTGTAGCTAAAAAAATTTCTGGGAGTCAGAGTTAAGGCTATTATATGAGTATCCAATGTCAATGTTCACATTCAAAATTACTAAAGCATGAATGAACTGTATTGATGTCCCAATCTGTATATCTACTATCTTATTGTTTCTAAATTTTCTTAAGAGTTTAAATTTAAAGACCCTATTTTTTCTTACTTTCTATAGCAACCTTCTGTTTAAGTTAAACAAAGTAATTTTCATGTGTGACTAAACACACAGACATTCAGTCATTGTTTTCTCTTTAAAAGATAAGAGTTTTTTTAATGCACTCTTATATAAAATGCGAGTTTGAACTATAGATTATAAAAACACTGAGGAACGTAACAATCTTGAACTCCCCACAGCAGTTTCCAATATCCACATCAATACTGTATCATAAAAAATATGACTGAATCAATATTGTGATGATAAGCTGTAAGATTGTTTTTGGCTGGATTCAGTAGAAATCACAAGTGGTCTGATGCAGCCTGGGAACCAGCTTCTGAAACCAGACAGGCTGTTAAAAAAGAAACATAAAAACATCCCTTTGAGTCTCTTGCCACTAGCAGAATGGGTCTTCCTCTACTTAATGAAGCGCCAACCCTACCCATTCTGTGTATTTAGTTTTTGTAATGTAATTTACCAAATTTGTCCTCTATATATATGTAGAATAGGAAATAACAGTGGTTAATGTGTAATATCTGCTTGCAAGTAATGGCATTTAGTGGCAATAATTACCTGTACACAAGAAAAAGAGCGAGCCAGTTTCTGAGGCCATGTAAAGGAAACATTTGTGGTACTTGAATGGGAACTAAGCTTTTTATATGTTGAAACAATGATATTCAAGTATACATTTTTGAGCATCATCCGGGAAAACATGATGCCAGCTTTAATTATTAATTTATGACTAGGCATAAATTTGCCAAATGTGAAAGAGAAAACACATGGAAAAAGAGTTAATACTGTCAGTAGTTTTCAGTCTCAGGACACAGGCCAGCAAAGACCTACACACATGCTTACTTTATGCACAAGGATTTATTGCCCTGAAGTTGTGTGTGTGACATTACTGGGACTACTCACACTGAATGAAGTCATGGTCCTACATAAATCTTGTCTGAATGGGGATTAAAATCCCAAACATGCAAACATTCTTGTGGGTAACTTTACTAATGTCACCAGTTCCATAGAGTGAAATGGAACTACTTGTCAGTAAAATTATGCTTGTGCAAAAGTATCTGCAGGATCGATAAAATAGATTAAAGGATAGATTTGACAGACTAGTTAGCAAGTGTATAGCTTGCTGTAAAGGAATACAAATTTGGCTGCTTTGGAAGGGCATTTTCTGCACCACCAGTTCCTGGTGGAGTTGGCATTTCCCCCGTAGCCCTGGGTCCAGAGGAGCAATGATTTCCTATCCTGTCTTGGGTCGAAAGGAGCTTGCTTTCCACTCCCCAGGTCCAGAATTCTGCGCCTCCACAAATTGGAGGGGGACTTATACCCTGCTTGTCCCCCTTTCCACAAACCCCTGTTGAAGCAGACAAAGACAGTGGTGAAGGAGGGCATGAGTTATGGAAAAATAATTATGCAGTCACTCATATTAGTCGTATGTGCATCTAGATGGTTCAAAAACATAAATAAATTAATGTGCAAACACTTCGCATTGAAGATGCTACAGAAATGATTTCACTTGACTTTATCCTTGGAAAGAGGGGTTGCATGCCATCTGGCTAATCCTCCTCCCCCCCCCCCCGCCACAGTTAATGAAATATTTCTTGCAAATGGATGGTCAGGATGGTCGGTGCAGTACAGAGCACATGAAAAATTGTTTGAAATCCAAAGAGCATTGTAACAGAGGGTCATGATGAAAGGAGACTAAAAGTTTATTTTAAAATGAAATATATGCAAATGATTCTGCAAGGGTTTGTAAATGGGTATATAATGCATAAGTACACACACACACAAGCAGTTGTCATACACTATATGGTATGCATAAAGTCCCAAAAAGTTGCACATTATGAGGAATGCTGCTTCTGGATCAGTGCACAGTCATTTAGCGGGCCTATCAAGCTGACAGTGAGCATACCAGGCCTGATACACATGACTGCCCAAGAAGAGTGTCTCTGGATGTCAGCCTTGTGTACGTCAATGAAACAAGCGTATAGCAGAATCAGAACAAGTTAACAAACCAGCAGTGAGCTTGTTTCTGCAGCAATAACAGAACCATAGGCTAAAGGAGCCTTTCTTTTTGAAACTTGTAAGGCTATGTCGACGACCTCAGAACTAGCGACCCATGACTACTGTATATAGTGAGAATAAAAGTCTTTTTGAATGTCTAGGTATCTTGCATTCCATTTGAGAGACTAAGACTCTGATTATTGTTCTCATTCAGAAAGCCATGATAAATTCTCCTTTGTTTGCTTGTTTTGGTGAAACTGCATGCAATCTCTGTTCTAATGAGTACCATGGGATAACTATTTCTGATTGTTTTAATGGTGTGCCTAACATTCTGGAAGGGATAGATAGATAGATAGAAACCAATTGCTAATTATATCCTAATGGTTTAATACATATAAAATACCATAAATATGAAGGGAAATCGTCAGTCCTGAAGTGAAGAGGTTTAACTATATTCTGTTTATAGATCTTAAAGAACAAATCCTTTAATACAATACACTTAAAGATGTCAATTTCCACAGCTATTTCGGAGTGTGGAAGACCTTTTGAGAAACAGATGCTGCTAAAATTAATGCTTCATAAAATTTTTATGATGTTATGTTGCAAGGAAGATATCTTGATACTAAAAAATACTATCTGTCTAATGATGAGATCTTGAACAGAGCTAGTCAGAGAGCCTTTGATGAAACTTTATTACAATGGAAAATATGGTTTTGTCAGAAAATTGAAAGTCTATAAAATTGGATCAGTTTACCCAAAATTTCATTTAGAAAAAAGAATAGAAGAAGTTCCAAACGTTGAAACATTCCATTGTGATGTTTCCTGAATGAAAAGTTTTGATTTTGGCACCAGAAGGGAGACAATCCTCAGCCTCTTAAACTCAAAAACCATCCCAGGCCCACATGCACCCATACAGTCACATTCCTTGTTACATGTTAAGTATTTACCATTCCAGACTTTTTCTGTAAGTCTCATCACATTTCTCATTGAATGAGCACCAGGTAGCCTAAAGAAAGATGATTAGACAGTCCTGACACTAGACAGAGCCTCAAAAGATTTAACAAGAAACTTTCCAGGACATATCTATTATTTTTTCTGTACTTTGATTCTCCATCTATAAAATGAAGACTGTAATATCAGTTTTCTCCTGTCTTTTGTCTAACTGGGCATCCTGCTACTGATTGCAATGGGAGCAGAATCAGGATGACAATGAGTGCTTCTGAAAATCTGCCCATTGGCTGGAAGCTCTTCAGGAATGATGCTGATTCTTATTATGTGTATGTTCTAACACAATAGTAATTTGGTGGTGGATTGAAAACTTGAAGGGTGGTTGTAATAAAATAGGGTTGTGTTCTCTGGTGCACTCTGTATTGGTCTAATTCTGCTCCTACAGAAGTCTATGGAAAAACTAGTTGGCTAATACTGAGCACTTTTGAAAATCCTGCCTGTAAGAAAATAAGCATCTATGAGACCCACATAGAAAAGAATTCTTATCTGCTCCTTTGCTACTGGGTCCCGAGTCCCTTGTAAATGGCCCAGTTGGGCTCCAATGACTCCTGTCCATTACAGTAACCCAGATTGAGTTATGGGTTTATAATGCCATCTAAAACCAGGTGAGTTTCTTGTAGTTCAAGGTTTCCAATTTGCATGCTGCTCTGATAATTGGTCACAGCTGTATTTTTTATGCTAGAACTTCTGTTGGGTTTGAAAAGATAATTTTTTTGAACTTGAATTTTTCTTTTTTTGGAAAAAGAAACTTCTGTGTTCAGAAATTACTGATTACAGGTGCAGGAACAATAGCTGAGAGCAAACACAAATTCACTTTTAATGGGCTATGAGGATAAAGAACGTCAGGCACAAACACAAAAAGACAACTGATGGTGCAACAGACAAGATGGTTATGTACCAAGCTGCTGTTTGTTATTGGTCTTGCTGGCTTAGGCCTGGTCTACACTGTGTGTCTAAGATATGCAATCTGCAGGCTGCAGAATGTGTATCTCCTGTTAGCTTAGTTACTTTGATTTACTGCACTGTCTTCATTTGGCTGTGTCAACCAGCAATGTTCTTCCATCGACACACCATTACTTAAGTGGAGGGGAACAACTGAGCGGGTCTACAGTGGCCAGTCAGTCAATTCCCCTGCATTGATCCATGAGGATTGACGCAGAATTTTCAATGTAGACTTGGTCTTAGTTAAGTGGTTACTAGAAGGTTCAATAAAAATTGTTGTCAGAAGAAAAGAGAGAGGGAAAGGAAAAGGAAGCAAGTAGATGAATAGACAAAGGTGAAATAACTGTGCTTTGATAGGTAACATCTATGGTCTAATAGTCCCTCAGATGTTAAGGCCAGGGCCGGATTAAGTCAGGGGCTTCAGAGGCTCAGCCTGGGGCCCTGGCCTAAAGCGGGGCCCTGCTGCCCCACAAAAATGCAGTCCCAGCTGGCCTGAGTGCTCTTCTGCCCTTGCCTACTATCAGGCTGCCCATCCCACTGCTGGGCTTGCTGGTCTGCTCCAGACTGCTCTGTCCCAAGGCTGGTTAGGAGCATCACGGGGCCACAACCTCTGGCCCAAGTACCTCCAGTGGCTAGCCAAGCAAGAGGCCCCAGACTCCCCACCCACCCCTGTGCCATCCTTCCACATCTCTGCATCCTGCCACCCAAGCTCCAGCTAGACCGGGCTGGGTTGACCCACTCCTAAGCTGGGCACCACCATGGCCAGCCATGCTCCCCAGGGCCTTTATCTGTCTCTGATTAAAGTATAAGTTAGATTCAGATGGAGGGGGAAGAAGTTTTCCCCGTAGCCAGGTAAATCCATAAATGAAGTTTCCTACACTTTTTTCTAAATCATCTGTCTACTGTCAGAGATGGGCTACTAGATTACACAGCCAGTATGTACTTCTCTGATCAGCAACAGGATACCTTGATGACTTTCACTGCTCCACAATGATATCCTGCTTACAGGAAATCGTTCAATTAATTCTACAGTAAAACAAAAAGCATTTAATATTTGCTTGCAGTACACTCGTTCCTTACTTCAGTATTAACACATAACTAGCCTAATTTTTGGAGGTAATTTCAGCAGTACAAATGGCTCTTTTGTACCTCTGAATAACAGGGTATGACTTCTTATCAAACCAACAACTAGAATAAAGGGAGAGTGATAAGAAAAGAGGCATCTGAAAAAAAAGTAATAATAAACTAGTAAAAGAGACAGAAAAATATATATTCAACTGGCTATTCCACAGGAGTTATTTTGTACCCTGAAAAATCTTTGTTCTGATTCTAGGTGGTCACAAGTTCCTAATTCTTAAGTGTTTGATACTGTTGTCCACCAGGAAACATAATATTCAATGCAGAAAAAATAAGGTAAATTTTATCAATTTTCATTATATTGATCAAATTTTATCACTTCAGGCGTTTCAGCCAAATGTAAACCTGGTTGGACAAAATCTGAAATCAAGAAATGTTGATGAAATTTTGTAAATAAAAAAAATACCCTGGTAAGCCAGCCAGTAATAATAATAATTAAAACCTTTACACTTCTGCCCTTTTTTATTGACCAGTTCTAATTTGGTTGCTCTTTAACACCAGGGGCAGGAGTTCCACTTAATCACTGATGAACAAGGATTAACTCCAGCTCAGCTTCTTGATCTTGTTGCATGAAGGATTACAGATGACTCCCTGACTAAGGGGAGGAGAGGAGAGAGACTTTTAGGGAGCTTGAAATCATAAACAAAGGGCTATAGGGTTGGAGTTATATCTCAAGATGGGAAGGTTTCTCTGTTTATTTTCTGATGACATCAGATAATTTTACTTTCCTGTTATGAACACAGAACACTGAGGAACAGATCATATTGACTCTAACTGTTCTTTTTCCTTGTAGGTCTTTTCTCTGGCTGGCATTTACTGGATTTAATTCACCACTGAATTGTTCCAGTTCTGTGTCTCTATTGATTTTAATAGACTGATTGCCCACAGTTTTAGGTTCTTTTATAAATTTTGATGAAATCTAAGCTAGTCTTATTGTCTCACATTGCAATTATGGTGCAATTATGGTACTCTTAAAATTGGTTAATTGTTTTTGAGTTATTCCATGTAGCCATGTAAAATTCCCAACATATTCCTTTAGAAAAAGCCTTATTTTGTTAGTACTGGATAACCCCCCCCCCCAACACACACACACACCTTATTATAACAGAATTTTCAATGACATCTAATTTTTTACCAGACCATTAATCCATCAGATCATGGTTTTAAACCAACTAATCTGCAGTTAATATAAACTTAGCATTACTTCCTGGAGTTTTCTTTTCTGGAATTCATTTCACAAGCTGTCAAGGGGGATGAAAAATGTGCTTTTCTGTACAGATTGCAATTTTTACAGTGTCCAGAAAAACAGAAGTCCTATAAATTATCTAGATTAAGGGCTCAATTTTGTATGTTAAAGGAAAATATGGAGTATTTATTCACCGAAATACCCATTGGCTTATTGAAGAGATAGATGATCGTGAGGTGACTTGATCATAATCTAGAAGAGTTTAAGTGTAGTGAAGACTTCTGAAAGTAGGAGATTCTTTAAGTGGACAAATGCATAACAGTCATTAATCATTAGAACAGATTACTAAAATGTGGTGGATTCTCAGTTACTTTAAATATTTACATCAAGACTGAATGTCCATCCAAGAGATATACTGTAATTCAGCCACAAAGTTTTAGGGTTGATGCAGGAATTACTGGATGAAATTTTATGCTCCATGTGATGAAGGAAGTCAGACTTGATCATAATAGTCTAACTATCCATAGTTCTGTCTTTAAAATCCTATGATCAACAGCTTCACCTTAAGGAGGACACAATGAGAAGAATACCATTTTGGTAAATTTTGACCTGATTTCACAAAGATAGATTATAGCCTGAGTTTTATATGTTCTTCCTCTGTAAGAATAAAATCACTATAACTGAATATTTTTTTAGATAAAATAGACTGTTTGGACCAAATATTTAACTATCATAAATAGGCTTTGTTCCACTGAAAACAGCTATTTTGTCATATACCAGATGGGGATCTGACTACAGATAGTCTGATATTGGGCTATGTCTACACTTAGAGTTTCAATTCGAATTGCTGAATTCAAATTGGTCAATTCAAATTAATAATTATTAATTCAAATTCAGTGAATTCAAATTGACATGGCCACCCTAGAAAATCCAGTTCGAAATGGCATGTCCATGGACTGGACTTGCCAATTCGAATGGGGGGGGGTCATCATGGAGAGTGTGGCAACATGGCCGCCAAAAAGGGCCACTGCCACAGCCAATCACATAACAGCGGGAAGTTGCCTCAGCCCCCTGCCTATTGTGGCTGGCAAGAGGCAGAGCAAGCAGACTGAGCCCGGCTCCCGCAGCTTGCCACTGAGGTGCCCAGCACCTGCATAGTCTTGACAAGTGCTCTGGTTGCCTCGAGCACGGTGTTATTGGACCCTGGTGGCATGGAGGCAGGCAGCAGCACCGCCACTATGCTGGCTCTGCGTGCCACTGCAGCCACCCTGCTGCTTTCCGTGCCTCATTGCTTCTGGGCACGGAAAGCAGCAGCAACTGGTGGCACTGTGTCATCCAGACCACCTGGGATGATGACCAATGGAAGCAGAACTTCCACATGAAGAGGCAGATGTCCTGGAGCTTGTCCACAAGCTTGCCCCACAACTGCAGAGAATGGACACCCATCTCAGATACGCCGTGCACGTGGACAAGAGAGTGGATATTGCCCTGTGGAAGATGGCCACCCCGGACACCTACCGGTCAGTGGCGCACCAGTTCGAGGTTGGGAAAGCCACCCTGGGGGCTGTTCTCCTGCAGGTCAGCATGGAAATTAATGAGGTCCTCCTAGCCTGCCTGGTCACTCCAGGGAACCCGCAAGAGACCCTGGATGACTCTGCTCCCTTGGATTCCCCAGTGGTGCGGGCATCCTCAATTCCACTCATATCCCCGTCCGAGGCGCACTGCACCAAAGCACAGAGTACTGGAACCACAAGGGCTATTTCTCTGTGCTCCTGAAGGCCCTGGATGATCACCGGGGCCCCTTCACAAATGTCTACATTGGCTGGCCGGGGAGGGCACATGATGCCCACGTGCTGCAGAACTTGTCCCTCTACAGGCAAATGCATGCGGGCACCTTCCTCCTGCAACATGACATGCCTGTCGAGGACGTGCAGGTGCCCCTCCTACTTGTGAGGGATATTGCCTACCCTCTCTTGCCATGGCTTATGAAGCCATACACAGGCCACCTCAATCCAGGCAGGGAGATCTTTTAACAGGAGACTGAACAGCTGTCGCCAGGTGGTGGGGCGTGCATTTGGGAGGCTCAAAGCCCGATGGCAGTGCCTTCTAACGTGCCTCCACCTAGTGGGGGAGCGCATCCCAGAGGTCATCAGCACCTGTGTCGCCCTGCATAACCTCTGTGAACTGTGAGGAGACAGAAGCCCAACCCTCTGGGAGGCGGAGGCCGAACAATTTGCTGCATGTTTCCAGCAGCCAGCAGCCAGGCAACAGCTGGACCGGATGCAGCAAAGAGCACACATCATCCACGAGGTGCTCAAGGACATGTTCCTTGCAGAGGAGACCTGAGGACCCGGGCCTGCTAGCAGATGCCCTCACCAGCCCTGCCCCACACATGCCTCCCCCACACACCTGCACCCCCAATCCCCCATCCCCAAATCAATAAAGACATGCACATCAAAGATTTTTTTAACATATTTTATTTAAATAGGAAGGGGGGACTTTGAGGGCAGGAAGAGGCTTTGAGAAGTGAGAGAATGGGAGTGTTGGGGGAGAACTGGGCGTATGGATCATTTTGATGGTCAGGATGGGGGGGCAGTCCCATGGGGGCAATCCCAGTCCCGTGGGGGGGGGTTCCCCTCGGCCTTCCCTGCAGTCACCCCGGGTGCAGGGTTGCCAGGGTCTCTGGGTGGGGCTTCCTGGGTGGCAGGGGGAATAAAATGTTCCACCAGCTGACTTGGGCTGGCTGCCATGCCCTGGAGGGCTGCTTAGATGGTCACCAGGCCTTGGCTCATCTGATCCAGGGTCTGGCTCTGTTGCTTGTGGTTGATGGTATGGCACTCCTCCAGGTCAACAGCCCATTGCAGCAGGTGGAAAGCAGATCTCTGGTGGGCTGACACCTGCCCCTGCCATGCCCACACACCCTTGTTGGCCCCCTGTCCCAGATGAATAAGTTCAATGAGGAGGTCATCCCGGCTCTGGCATGTCCTCCTCCTGATCCTGGCAGTGGCTGGTGGGTTCACTGAAGGGGCAGGGGTGTTGGCAGCCTTGCAGCCTGTTGCGGGGAAACAGAGAGACCAGTGTTAGTTCCAGCAGCAGCCTAGCTAGTGCTGTGTGTGGCCTGACAGAAGCAAGCAGCTGTGCCCTGGCTGTCCCCATGCCTCCCAATCCATGTCCTGCAGGCCAGGGCCCCTAAGGTAGACCTGGTTGTCTTGTGCTGCCAGGGTCAGGCATGGTGCTCACCATGGCAGGCAACACTCAGCCCTGCACTGCTCTCGGAGCGTGTCCCGAGGCCACGTGCCAGCAGCCTAGGCTGCATGCTGTCTGCCCTTGATGCTGCCACTTCTCGTTCCTCTGTTCCCCCTGATGACATGCCCCCATCCTGCTCAACTGAGCTTCTCCCATGCCACCTGGGTCCCCAGGGCTGTACTGCGTGGGACAGCCTCCATGTGCCCCCCTGTGTCTGGGACCCTGCCTGTCCCCAGGCCCTATCCACCTGCCCTGCCTGTGACAGGGAGGTGCTGCTACGGCTGCCTGGAGGAAGGAAGGGGAGACTTACCCACAGATCTCGGCATTGTCCAGTGGGACATGCCCTCTCCGAAGTCTCTTTCAGTGGTGGTGCCCTCCTCCTCTAGTGCCTCCAGGGTTGGAGGTGCTTCCTCCATGCTGGGGAACAGCTCTGGGCTGGGGGCTGCTGTGCGGACAGGTGGTGGCTCCACTGCTGGGTTGCTGACGTTGACCTCCACAGGGATGTCAATGCCTGCTGCTTCCCCCTCTTGAGCAGTGGACACAGCGGGCACGTCGTCACTGTCCGTTGTGGTGGCAGGAAGCCCAGAGGGTTCCTCGCTGAGGAACCGATGCATGTCCTCAAAGTAGGGGCAAGTGTGTCTCTGCTCTGGCCCCAGAGTCACCTTGCCTCCTGGACCCGGGTGTAGTTCTGGCTCAAGGACTTTATCTTTATCCGGACCTCCTCCGTGGTCCAGTGGTGGCCCTGATAATGACAGCCTCCGCGATCTCCTCATATATTGCCCGGTTGTGGTGAGTTGCCTGCAACCAGGGACGGGATGTCTTCTCTACCCCAAATGGACAGTAGGCAGAGGACCTCCTGCTGCCCCCAGATGGCTGTCTTGCCCCTGTGCTGGGTGCTGGCATGTGCCTCAGCCATGGCCACTTGCCTGCCATGTGGCTGTGGCTGCAGGGCTGTCAGTGGGGAGGGGGGACACTGTGCCTGCAAGCACTTCCCCTTCCTGGTGCCAAGCACCATGGGAAGGAGAAGGGCAAAACACGGTCAATTTGAACTGAGTAATTCAAATTGACTCCTCAGTTTGAATTGACTGCGACTTTGAAGTCAAACAAGGTTTGATGAATTCAAAGTCAGCTTTCATCAATTCGAACTGAGGAGTTCCTCAGTTTGAATTGATGAAAGCAAGTGTGTCTGTGCACTTAATAGAATTTGAATTGATGACAATCAATTTGAATTCAGCTCTAAGTGTAGACATACCCTTGGAGACTTTGCCATTTCTGATTCTCTGTCTGCAGAAAAGCTATGGTCTAACTGTAATTATTGGACAATTATTACCTTTTACGCCATGAATGGTTGAGATTCATCAATTCTGCATTGGTAAACCTGTGGAACAGAATTATTTTCAAATTATGAAGAGTGTATTTATTTATTTTGCTTGAATAGGCAATAATCTTACGGTGAATCATTTCCCTCTCTTTTTGGAACTGACCTACGCTAGCAACTCTATCATGTACCCTATTTCTAAAAGATACCTTTTTTCTTTAAGGCATTGCAAACCCTGTTCTCTTTCACCCTCCCTCCCCCCCATCTTTTTTCTGTCTGTATTCCATTTAGAGTTAGGTTAGATTAGTACTGTAGTTGGTATAACCTGGGTCTAGATTTTGGCTTGACCTCATATCATAGTTCTCAGTGGTATATAGGTAGAGAGGGGTACATTGGAAGCACCCAAATTGAACTGATTCAGATTCAGCCAGAACTGCTGGGAGTTACTAGGTACTCTTGCTGTAGGCAAAATTCTGCAGTTTTTGAGAAGGATCATATCTACATAGGTTATGTCTATGCAGCATACCAAGCCTAGGATCAGACTGAGGTCTGGACCCAACCCCCTACTATCCACATAAAAATTCATCTGACTTGGGCCAATAACCCCTCTGGACTAAGCCCCATGAGAACTGTTAGCAGATAGGTCAGAACCTGAGTTCTGCAGTGACATGGGTCAGAGCCCAGGTGTACAGCAATTTGGATCTAGCTCAAGTCCACATCATCAGACTCGGATTTGGAGTGTCCACCAGTGCTGTGCCACAATCCTCTGGGTCTGTGCTGCCCATGCTTTCAGTGCCAAAACTTGTCTCTTGCTTTCTGGGAACCAAAAGCAACATCTTTATTTAGAAACAGTTGCTCAGCATTTAACCCTTTTGTTTCCATCTGTATTGCTGAGCTGGAAACAAAACAGTCAAGGCTAATTTCATTAGTTATGACTATCCACAGGATGAAGTCCTGCATCTGGCCTGTTTGCCAGAGGAATACTGAGGGATTCTGGTTAATCTCTGGTGCCAGATGAGCAAACTATTCAAATTCAGCAAGAGCATTAGAAGTTATGCATATAAAATGATATCTGAGCAATGGGAGGTATTGGGGATTGAGCAGATGCTGCAAAGCAGTTAAGATAGACTACTGGAAAGTCAAGGGTGCTAATGCATCTCTGGGAGCTTCCTTTTTTCCTTTCCTTTTTCACAAGAAACTCAACTGGGTAATGGAAACTGCATCACGCACTGCCCCCCCCCCCAGTGATGACACACTACTGAGTAACCATAGTGATCTTATAACACACTCCCCATCAACACAGGTACCACTGAAGAAGAGCCAGCCACCAGATGTAGGGTAAGAAATGACCCTGGTGCTCAAATCAATAATTGAAGGGGATATTTTGCTGCAGCAGGAACAACACATCCTCAGTTTGTATTCAGAGAACCTTCTCAGGAACATCCTTGGGAGCAGACCACCGCTGAAATGACATCAGCACCAACACTGGAAATGAACCCTGGAAAGCTTCTGCCATTATTTTTGTTTTTGTTAATATATGTACAGGAGGGATTTTCAGGTGATAGTCTTACGTTGTTAATATGAATAACCTGATGTGAGGGAAGCCATGCACAAAGTATGCATTCACCTCTAAGCCAATCCAGTTCTGACGGACTTTCACTGCACGTTTGAGTTGAGTAATGCCTTTGGGGGCACCAGTCATATAATTATAAATGGGCCAAACCGCGGGGTTCAGTGGTGGCAGGCAGAATCTGTTTGTTCCCCCTGGACTACCACTTTTTGTGAGGAAGTGAACACTCATCCACCATGAATGCTATACTCATGTAGATTTTGCTTTTCTGGAAGTTTCCCACATCCCACATGTGGCTGGGCTGTTGAGAAGCTTTGCCGTGGCAGTGCAAAAACACGAACACTCTGAGGAATGAATTATAACACAGATTGATTTAAGAAAGCCCTTCACTGATCCTTCTATATGTGAAAGTAGATTTCCGGGTACAAAATACTAATTCAACCAAATGAGTCTTCCCTTTCTCTACTGAATTTGTCTTGAACATTATGCAGCTGTTCAAAAGATCTGAGTTCTGTTTCCAGACATGTCCCCTGTAGACATAGCTTTAGTTAAGGATACAAATAAAAGAAGGAGATTCCAACCAACAGTGGTGTGCAATTCTTCCACAACCAATTTATTAAGATCAGGTATGGAAGGCCACTAGGGACTGCAGGGTCCCTGGACATCCCCACCAATGAGCCCCCCACCAGTGGGCCAGTGCTAGGGGCAGGGCGGGGGCCAGAGGCTGGCTGCAGCTTGGCCAGGCAGCCCCTCAGGTGGCACAGCAGGCCCAGGGACAGGGCAAAAGCTCAGTGCCCGGCCTCTGGGCTGGTCTGCCCCATTCCCCTCCCTAGTGCTGGCAGAGCAGAGGGCCCCCTAGACGAGGGCCCAATTGGCCTGTGTGGTAATCCGGCCCTATTAAAGACCTTTAATGAAGAATCTAGTTACAAATATTCTTGTTACATTTTCAGAGTCTTGTAAGCTGCTATAAATCATCATAGTTTTCACTTCAGTCAATTGAGGTTTGCTAATTTACACCAATTTAGATTCTGGCACATGATGATTTTACTTACAGCAGCAAAGCACCAACAAAAGGTGTGTATAAGAGTTCTGTTGGCAAAATGTAAATTGATACCAGACTGTCATTATTAAATGAAATATATGAGAAATCTAAGCATATACTGAACTTTCAGAAAATTAGAATCACACCAAAAAAAAAAGTTACTTTTCATGTTTCCAAGGATTGTTTGAAGCAAGTTGTGACTTTCATACTACAGTGATGGACATTGAATTTAGACAGGTATAAAGTATGTAGCTTAAAAATACAGTCTAATTGAAGAAAAGGAAATGGGAAGATGAGTCTATTTTCAGTAAATTGCCTTACTTTACCTAGAAGAATTAACAAGAGCAATCTAATCACCTTTTCTATTTTATTCTCTCCTACTCTACAATTTAAAAATTCTCTGGATTTTTTTTCTTTCCCACATGGAAAGTTTAATGAGGCATATTTGCTTGTTTCCATGGTATTTCAAAGAAGGATTACTAGCTGAAGGCAATGAAATATATAAAATAAAAAAGGGAACAAATGTCTTTTCTTTAATAACTGATAGAAACCTGAGTTTCCAAATTAATTGTATAGAAGTATGATTACTTGTGATAAGTGAAACCATGTCAATCACTTTGATTTTGCTTTAAGAACTGATGCTTCACAGAAAAAAGAAATGTCATACTGAGATTGTCTCATTTGTGTGGTCAGAATGAAATCCTTTGACACTCAAGGTGCAGAAAAAATCCTTTGCACCAGAAATAATTCTGTATTCTGACCTGAGTGGCAAACAGAGCCCAGTTTGCATTACCATCATATCACTCTTTTACAGGAATTATGTTCATTATGATCAGTCCTTGTGTTTATGCATAACACAACATTCACAAAAGCTCTAATACTCTTTTGTACTTACCTGGTGGGGACATGCTCTAATCTGAATGCACATCAATCAAAATTGTACAAAAGCACACATTGGGTGAAATCTGGGCCCTTTTAAAATCAATGGCAAAACTCCCATTGATTTCAACTGGAATGGGATTTCACAAGTGTAATTGTTTTAAATATCAACCATGATATATAAGATTCATTTTGGGGAAATTATTGTCCTACATTGTTATTATAAATTACTTTACTTAATTTTATAGTCAGCAAAAGTATAGTAGGTGCTGTAGAATTCACTATAACTCTTCCAGAATAATTCATTACAGATATTTCCAGATACAGAGACTTCTAGAACAATTCAGTAAGATATGGTCACATCCAGGAGCACCAAGTTGACCTTATTAAGTCAACTTAGAAAGTGCCCATTTGTTTAAGTCGACTTTATAAAATGGACTTAAGCCAAGGGACCCAGTTAAAGTTGACTTAATAAAGTTGACTTTAAATGGGTCCCGTGGCTTAGGTCAACTTCCTAAAGTCAACTTAAATGACCATCCTACCTTAAATTAACTGTATTAAGTCAACTTAATAAAGTTGACTTAACCCTTAAAGTCAACTTCAAGAGTGAGAGTTATTAAATCGACATAAGCAAGTACTGAAGCTGACTTAATGAATTCTAAATGTGGCCCTGGAGTTGCATAAGTCGACTTACGCCTCCAGTGTAGACATACCCTTTGCTATTTAACCCCTGTATCAATGCCTTAGAAGAAAACAAAATAGTCACTAATCAAGTTTGCAGATAACAGAGAAATTGGACAAACTGTAAATAATGTAAAGGACAGATTACTGTTACAGCATAATATGGATCACCTACTAAACTGGTCACAGCCAAATGGTATGCATGTTGATACAGCTAAATATAAAACTGGGTCCGTAGTGTGCTAAAGTCAGACCAGATGGCTACAGAAAGGTATTCCAGGGCATGTATGTGAGCCATAAACAGTTAAAGGCCCTTTTCACTGCAGGCAGAGGGGAGGGTACTACAGATAAATTAAAACAAACAAGGAGTCTTATGGCATTTTTAAAGGCTAACAAATTAATTTATCACAATAGCTTTCAAGGGAGAAAATCGCACTTTGTCAGATGTTTTGAAGATGGGGAACTTACAGAATGTGAGGAAAACAGATGCTGGGAAGTGTAAGTCGTAGGATCAGTTCAGACTGTTACAGCAAATCAATGCAGAAGTTTAGATTCAAACATTGGGGAACATCATAAAGAGGAAGATGACATCAAATCACCTGTTGTAATGAGAAAAAAATTCCATAATCCTTATTTAGCCCTGAAACAACACTAACATTTTCATATGAGTTCCAGTTTGGCTGTTTCTCTTTAAAGCTTCAATTTATTTTTCAGTTGTTTGAGGCCAGCTATTAGCAAATCATCAGTGGAGTGATCAAGAAGATTGGTGGTTTTGAACGTTGTGATTCCTGATGTTAGATTTGTGTCCATTTATTCTTTTGCACAGACACTGTCCTCTTTGTCCAATATATAAGGCAGGAGGTGGGGGAGTATTTCTGGCATGTGATGGCATAAATCACATTGGTGGATGAGCAGTTGAATGAGCCCTTGATGTAGTAGCTGGTTTGATTAGGTTCTGTGTTGGTGTCTTTTGTGCAGATATGTGGGCAAAGTTGCAATGTGATTTGTTGCAGGGATATGTACCTGCTTTAATGGTTCTGTTGTTTGGTTTCTAGCTGCTGGTGAGTAGCTTTTTAAGGTCTTGGGGCTGTCTCTAAGTGAGGAGAGATCTGTTTCCCAAGGCTGGAGAGAGGGAGAGATCTTTTGTAGAACAGGCTCTAGATCCTTGTTGATGTCCTGTAGAGGTCTGACTTGGGTCTTTTAAGTGATGACTAGTGGCATTCTTTATTTTCTTTCTTGGGTTGCTCCAGTAGTAGTTGACTTTGGAGTACCCACTTGGCTCTGACAATCTATTTCTTCACTTCTTCAGGGTGGGTATTGTAGTTTTGAGAATGCTTGACAGAGGTTCTGAAGGTGTCTGTCTGAGGGATCAGATCAAATCTGGCTATATCTTGGGGCTTGACTGAAGACCATGGGTTGTGTGGTGCATCTTAGATGAAAGCATGAGGGATGTAGGTACCTTTACTGATCAGTAGGTTTTCGGTATAAGGTGGTGTTTGCATCCATCATTAATTTGCACTGTAGCAGCCAGGGCAATTAGAGGCACCTGAATCCAATGAATCCAATTAGGGACTACCCCAGGTTTAAAAAACAAAAACAAAAACAAAAACCTACCTCTCCTAAGGGAGTGGGGAGGAGAGAAAGAAACTGCCAGTAGTTTTGAGACTTTCTGAGAATTAGAAGACAGTGCTTCTCCCCAGCCAGGGCACAGAGAAAGGAAATGCAGGCCCCAGGCTGCAAGAAGGACTGATGTTGCTCTGATTCTCCAAGACATTTGTATCACCTTTATGGCCCTGTGAAGGAGTCATTGGAAGGTACCTCCCTGGAGTCTGGGTCAGCTAAGCAGACAGGAACCACCCACCCTCCCTAAGGACTGAAAGGTGTTCCACAGGCCCCAAACCAAGGCCTGCCTTGGATGCCACAGGAGAGGGGTGCTGAGGGGAAAACCCAGAAGCATTGTCCAGGCTGGGACATATTTCCCTCAGGCCTCTACTGCTAGGGAGACATTTGTCATTCGGCCAGACCCCCTGAGGTTACTCTGGGGGAGGTTCTGAGAAGCTTAGGGCAACTACAACTCCCATTGAAGTCAAGCATGCCTGATGTGCATTACAGTTGTACACATTGCTCCTCTCTAGAGTTCTGATCCATATACGCTAATACAAAACAAGACCAATCCCCTACACCAGTGGTTCTCAACCACTGTGTCAGGGCACAGTACTGTATCTTCACACATTAGTAAGTGTATCACGAAGAGCCAGGGAGATGGCTGGATTTGGCCTGGGGGAGGTAGGGTAAGGTGTCCTGTTGGGTCATAATATGCCACCAAGTGTGTCACTACCTGCTAAAGATTGAGAACCCCTGTCCTTTTCAATCTTTTTTTTTTTTTTTTGTTACAACCCAAGGAACAATATTTCCTTCAAGTTTAAAGCACCAGTCATCTGCATACAAGTATTATTAAGCCCTATAAATTATCTTCTTGTGTTCCTTCACAGCTGATTTCTCCTGTGTTTTTTTAAGGTATACGGTTACATGGCCACTCTTCACCCAATGTGTATCCAACAGCAGGTTTTTTTGACTCTGTACTGGTCAACTAGCTCAAGTTCCAAACAGTTTTAGGTCATATTGTTGATAGGCTGAGGCAATCTCCACATTCTAGTTAGGATAAATAGTTATTCTAAGACAGGACCCCTCCCTTCCACAGTTCTTTTGCCCCCCCATTCCAGTGGTTTTCAAGCCATGGCTTGGGCCCCATGCTGCTGCTGTCAAAAGACTAGAATGCATTGCTGAAAGATGTAATTGATAGGTTGTGGGCATAAATGTTTTGTTTTTTTTTCAAATAGGTCCTGAGGAAAAAAAAAGGTTTGAAAACCACTGCCCTATTCCATATCTATCACTGGCTAGAGTCAGAATAACAAATGTGAAGGGTGAAGTCAATCAGCATTTATTATAGTAATATAATTAATAAAAAAATCGAATAGGGGATAATACCCCTATGCATATGTAGCTCAAGATGATTGGATTTAATATTCCATTGAATAGGGAATGATAACCCTATACATATGTAGCTCATTGATACCCCTATCCATACATAGCTGATTGATTTTAAGAGGAGGCCTGAAGCCACTACCCATTACCTCTGTTAACAACGTGGGTTTAAAGACCAGAAAATCAATTCATCAACACTACCTCTTCTCACTCTTGGACAAGCTGAGTGACTGAATCAATCTGGGATGAGGTGGAATGGGAGGATCAGGAGCATACCAACTGGAAGTGAATCAAAAACAAGGTAAGTTTCTAATCAATCTTTGGTCTTCTGTTCTTTGTTTTAGGTTCTTCATGAACATGGAGCATCACACGTGTTGCTAGATCGCTGTCACTAGGATGAATAGTGGCCAGAGAACATCACTGACCAACACAATCTGTCTCCTCCAATGCGAAGCCCCCCAAACTTCCCGTTCCAAGTTTTGCACACCATCCTTCAGTTTTTTGAACCCATCTTATGTATACACAACCCTTAAATGCTTTGCACACAGCACTGATATTTTTTGCACCTGACCTTTGCAGTTGTTCAGGATACTGCATTTTCAGACTGAACCAAATGGTGGGATGTTTGGATCAAACTATGTTCTAATCTTACAATATTGTCCCGAATCAAATCAAAGGATTTGCTGTCAATGGAAGGATTAGGTCCTGACTGTGCTGTGAAAAAGCTAGAGGAAATTAAAAGTTTCAGTAGAAGCATTTCATTTTATGAAGTATTATTTTTAGGATTAGGAAATGGAACACAAAGATTAGTTACATTTAGATTAACAGAGACTATATTCATTTTTGCTTTTCACATTAAGGAAACTCCTAAAGGTCCCAACTGAGATTGGGGCCCTATTTTGCTAAAAAGAGACGGTGCCTGCCCTGAAAATAATAAGCAGACAAGATAGAATATTATCCACATTTTATGGTTAGGGGACTGAGGCCCAAAAATATTAAATGACTTGCCCAAGATGTAAAGAAAGTGCCAAAGCCGAGAATCGACGTCTCCTAAATTCCTGTCCAGTCTCTTTATCACTAGAATTCATTTCCTCTGTTACACTTTGCAACTCGTATATTTTAGTTTGTGTGCATGTGCTCATATTCTTTCAGAAACATCTTTTGTTCTCTCTTCATTATAAATTGAAGAATCTAGTGTAAAATTCCTATAGCATAATGGTGGGTCTTCATTCTTCAATATGAACATTTTAAAATAATCCTCAGTTAGACCAGAATTCAACCATCTGTGCATAAGCTAACATTAGACCAAATCATGTATTGCACACAATATATGTACTGATACAGCTTTTCTGAACAGTATTTCCTTGTGTGCTTGCTGCTACCCCTCCAAAAAAAGGTCCGTTCAACTAAAGGGTTAAAATATTATCCTATACTTCCAACATGCAACTTCTCGGCATGGGTTGAGCTGTACTTCGAAAACTATTGTCATTCAGGAGACAACCTGTAGTTTTAAATGACTAGGCTGTCAGTTCTTTAGCTCTTTGCATTTGCTTTTTCTGCTTTAGTGAATAGTAACAATTACACAGCAAACACCATGTTATTTCCGACTGTGTTTTTTTGACAGAAACCTTTGTTACAAATATTGCAAACTTCCATTAGTTTGCACGATTAATTTTTATGCAGATTTTAAAGAGTAGGAGAGATTTCTCTAAAGCTCCACAGTATGCTTGGACTTTGGAATAGCCTGAGCTATTTTTTATAAAAGGCTTTTTAATTTAAAAGAGACAAATAGTGGTTTCCCATGTTATACATTCGGGAATTCTTTTACAAAAGCTGCTGTGTTCCTGTTGAGATTTGCCTGCCAAGAACAGCTTATTTTATATTCAGAAGGGGGTGGGAATTGACATGAGGAGTGAAGTGCCAAGTAATTTTATCTGAAGACCTTTATGAATTGCAATTCACCTTTTTTCTTGCTTTTGTCCCTGACTCTAGTATGTAAACATGGGAATAATGAAATTATTTGAAAATAAAATAAACAAGAATTGTGTAAATCATCCACAAGCATGAGGCCTAAGCACCATTTATGGCTTCAATGTAGAAGTGAATGGCCCTCTGTACAAGGAAAACAGGCTTGCCTACGTGACTGATGTCCCATTATTCTTCAGTTCTCACTGTTCATTTCAGAGTGTGGCTCATGAATTTTAAAGAATGATTGTGGTCATCTGTTCTCAAATCCTACACAGCACATGTGGTAGATTTTCACCCAGTTGTTCCTGCAAGTTATTCCATGGCCAAGCAACAGCATGTCCTTCAGGAAGAGATTAAGTCTCAAGATGGAGAAGGTACCACCCCCATCGTAGTATGTTCCAGTGATTAGTTATCTTCCCATTAATGAAAATGTTCATCTTAATTTCAGTAGGACATTGTCTGATTTTTATCTTCCAGATGCTGGATCTTAATAGGTCTTCCATCTTCTATCAGAAGTGTCATCTAGCCAGCTTTACGTTGCATAGATTTAAAGGGTGAGATCCTTACTTTTTTGTGTGAACTTTATTCATTAAAATTAATACCTTGAATTTCAACCAGAAACCTTTTGGTAGGTGGACTAATCTCAAAGCATTTGTGTAGCACAGCACAGCTGTGCTCAGTTCTAGTTTGTTTCCAAATGGTCTTGGCCTTTAGATCCGTGTACAGCAGGACAGAAAAAGGTGACAAAATCATGGATATTAGTGGTGAGTGAGCACAGTCTTCTAGTCTGATGGGTGAAAAAACACATTTGGCTATGTGATGGGGTGATCACCCCACACAAGACTGAAAGGCATTAAAAGTGGTCAATTAAATCCACAGACTGCACAGAAGGAAGAGCCAGGGCACAAGGAACTCATCAGAAGTAGGTTCAGTTGTGCAGGAATAGGCAGGGCCTGTATAAAGCCAGGTATTGTAGGTGACACCAGATAGGGTATGCTGGGAAAGGCTGCAGGCAGTAGTCATTCCCTGGGAGGAAGGAGGAAAGGTTTGGAAGTGGTACACCCAGACAAAAAAGGGAAATCAGATGTGGTAGGAAGCATTCCAGGAAAAGAGCAATGAGGGCTAGAAGAGGGGAGCCCTATAGTACAAAGCTGACAGTCCCTGAATAGGTAACGGGAGTAGTTGGTGAGCCCAGGTTTCCCCTACCAGCACTGAAGGAGTGGCACTGAAGTGGTGGCAGAGAAGGTGGCTGAGGACTGCTAGGGAAAAGCAGACTTTGCCACCCTGGAAGGGGAAAACACTGGCTGACCTGGTTGGAAGACTGAGTCATGAAGAGAATCTGAAGATCCTGGGACAACAGAGGAGTTGCAGGCCTGGGTGTGAGAGAGAGAGTTACGGCACACAAATGATGGACAGCGGTGTCGACCACATGTGCTAATCCCAAGAGTGACCAGGAGAAGGTGCCTGACCAGCAGTGAGAGTTGAGTCCTATCACAAGCTATTGCCGCTGCCTGGGCTACAGAAGTGACTTGCTCTCTGATGAGGCCCCTGTGACTTGGGGTTTGCAAAAAGCAGACACACTCAGTCAGCTATGGGTGCTTTTCTTCCAGCCTTTGGCTGTCTCATCTGTTGAAACTATAAGCTTCTGAGGGCAAAAGTGGGCCCTGGTTGCAGTTGGGGTTTCTAGGTAAGGTTGCAGTGCAAATAATAAGCTATCAATACCACATTGGTATTGTACTTAAGGCAACAACTAAAGGAAAGAGGCATTTGGCAAGGAAAGTCAAGATTCAGAGAAGAAAATACCCTTACTTTACTGGGAGTGCCTGATGCATTAGATTCCAGTTTTTTCTGTCCCTTTTTATGTTCAGTGAAGAACTTGAAATCTTGCCAATGTCTCCTTTTTAAAAGGACCCAGGGGGAAACTAAAAGCATCATCTAATCGTCTACTGGCAAAGGTCTTCTTAAGAACTGCTAGACGGATCCTCAGCTGGTAAAAATCAGCAAAAATCAATTTATTTCAATGCTCTATAGCAGTCTGCACCATTTGAGGATGATCTGTGGGGTTACAGCCCCCATTCATTCTCTTCTGGATAGATAAATTCAATGTCAATTTATTAGAGCTGATTAAATAAAGTCTTTATGATGGGGAGGATTATGCACTTTTTCCTATTGTTTGTTCAAAATATTATCAGATTGGAAACATTTCAATCCCCTTTGTAGCTGACAAAAACAGGAAATATATTTTTGTCCATTTTTTTCCCCAGTAATTTTTCAAATTGAAAAAAAAAATGCTGTTAACATTTGGGGAAAAAAAGATTGAGCATTATAAAGTATGCAGAAGTTCTGTAGAATGGCAAAATTTTCATCTCACATTCAGCACTGTAAAAAGCTGGTTCTTGAAGGGAACCAAGGCCAGGCAGTGCAGCCTATAGAAACAGAACACATCTTATTGTGACACAAACATCTCTCTTTGAGATCATGCCATATTGACTCCAACTGCACCCTGACATTGTGCTCTATCCCAGCATTATTTAGTTCATTTAATGCTTAGTCCTGAAAGGTGTGAAGTGCTCTAGCTGTGAGCCAACAAACCACATAAGCATATGTATATCTTTAAACTGGTGGAAATTTTCTATTTAAAAGTCAACTTTTATTGACATTTGTGAATTTTAACCCCCACCCCCAGCTGTTTGGTAGGTTAGAAATAAGGCTTTTAATAGACTTAGAAATCCTTATAATTTATCAATTATTTTCCCTGTAAAACTGGGTTTAGAATAAATTACATCATTTAAACAAAGAAGGAGTTATGTTTAAAGACTAACAAAATTATTTTTCTTATGAGCTTTTGTGGGAGCATCTGAGAAAGTGGGGTTTTTCTCCTACAAAAGCTCATTCAATAAATACATTTGTTTGTCTTTAAACGTGCCACACGACTCCTTGTTTTTTTTGCTGAACTAGACTAACATGGCTACCCCTCTGAAACTTATCATTTAAACAGTGGTGTGCATAGTTGCTGTGGAAGGAATCTTTCATTTCCAAGGTCAGTTTTTAAAAAAGCAATGCATTCTATGAATGACTTTTTTTTCTCTTCTTTTCTTTTTTTTTACAATTTTATTTCAGTGCCAGTTTAGGCAAGATGGGGTTATGAATGGTCATAATTTGCAGTTTCCTCAGCTTCAGAGTTGTCTACTGGTATCACCAGCTGTGCTGCACAAAACATACATCAGAGAGCAAATCACCTATATTAAGAAAAACAATGTCTTCATTGTGCAGTAAAAAAAAAAAAAAAAAAAGATGAAACAGGGCAAACAAATTCCAGTAAGACCCCCATAGATGAAACGAGGGCTTTGTTCCCTTTGTGCAACAAATTCACCCTTTCATCTTGTTCAGAACAAACATTTCATTGACACAGTTCAAATATTATGACCAAACTATACTCCACTCAGCAAAGTAGATAGTGGTGGAAGGTTGCTGGATACAGTGTGTTGGAAGGAAATTGAATGTTGTGCCGAAAATTTTGACAGACTGTTCATTAACCTGAGTCTCGCTGGGTGGAGCATATTGCACAGTGATCCAGTACTATCTGCTTGTGAAGATTGGGCTAGTCTATTTAACAGAAAACTATTAATATTAGGTAAACACAGCTGAATACTACTTTTATATGGCTCTTGTGCAACAACTACAATTCTATCTGAAGATGATTGAGCCAAATGGCTACTTGAGGAGTGACAGAATTTACCGCAGTGATGGCTTCTTCATATTTATAAATGGGGCAGGAATGGTGATATGTTTAGTCTGTCATGAGCAGCCACACTCATGCACAAGGAAGTCCTTGGTTTTCCATTTGTGTACTAAGTAGCCACAGAATATTTTAAAGATGTACCAGCAAAAGCTATCACAAACCGAACATAAATTCAAGTGTCAACTGCATAGCTTTGTCACAGAAAATGTTGCAAATACTGCAAAGGTGAGAAGACATCTATAAGAAGATACTGAAGGTCACCTGAAACATATGGTATACATGTGCAGTGTTCATCTGAAGTATCTTTTAGCAAAAGACTTAACTACAACTCCAGGAATAAAATAAATGTTATTGAAACTGTAAACTACTTCCAGAACTGCTGCTTTGCTTCGACTTCAATGAAGAAATCAGGAGAAACCAAACTCATTCTCATCCAAGGTTTATGACTGTTTTGAATTCAGTGGTTGAGTGTCTTGAAATATTTATGAAGAACTGGCCTCTTCTGATGACAGTTTATGAAGAAAATCTAAACAAAAGAGATGGTACTGTCCCAGCCAAAACTAAAAGTCAACATTGAGAAATGTAGAAGATATGCTGAATGTTTGAAACCAATTTCCATAGTTTTGGTGAAACTGCAGAAAAACTGTTTCTTCAGCATATCGCTGATGCTGTTGAAATTTGAAAAGAACTTCAAGAGATGTTGGAGAAAGAAATACCCAACAACAAAGTTAAATGGCAAGGGGTAAAGTAAATGGATCAAACACTTGATCCAGCTCATTTTCTTACCAATATTCACAATACAAAGTGCCAAGTCAAATGCCTAATTGCTGAAAAAGATGCAGCCATGACATGGGCATATAATAATCACAATCATGCCACCCATAACGAATTTCAGGATTCAAGGTGAAACTTTCAGGCAGGACATGTTTGCTGATGTCGTTTTAAAGAGACACCACTGAACAGAAGACCTTTTCTCCTAGTCTATGAATTACAGGAGGAGAGAGGAGATGAGATCTACTTGTTTTAAAAATTTAAAAGTCCTAAGTAGCTTAGGAGACTGTTGTCTTATTTTTAAGAGTCTTGGGCTTGGTCTATACTACAGAGGTAGGTTGATGTAAGGTAGCTTGTGTTAACCTAACTCTGTAAGAATCTACACTAAAAATGTAGCTCCTACCAGTGTAACTCATTTGATACACCAACTTAATAACTCTTCTTCTGCGAGCACTTACGTTGAGGTGGTTAGGTTGATACAGTGACAATACAGACACTTTAATTCTCACATTTGATGTTAGTGGCTTTCAGAAACTGTCCCACAGTGCCCCATACTGATAGTTAAATTGGTGCAAATGCTTCTGATGAAGATGCACACCACCAACACAAACAGTATAGTGAAGATGTGTAAAACCAATTCATTTACTGTGGTGATTGTACGTTGACATAACTTATGACTACTTAAATTTGCAGTGTAGACTTGTCCTCGGCATTCACTTAGGCATGTCTGGAAATTTCCCAGATTGACCTGAAAGAATCATTTTAATTCACTGACTAGAATTAATCCTCTGTTCCTTTAATAAAACATTTCATTGTAAAAGTTAAACATATTTTGATGAGAGAATCTGATGTATCCAAAACATTAAGGTTGTTTTGTTTAATAAAAATAAATTTTATATGCTGTTTTGGGTGTTTTAATTAAATTTTGGTTACAATCCTAATGAAGCTTGACACAGTTCATGCAAAAAGTTAATTATCTAGTAAATAAGCTGTATTTCATTCATCATTTTCTAATATATTAGAAATGTACAATTAATAATCTGAAAATAATAAGCCATATATTTGTTTAAATAGATGTCTATACTTATAGTATACTCTCCTATGTACCAAAATGATATACCAAATCTAATGTAAAAGGTTCTGTTGAATTTTAATGGTTATATCAACCAATGAGAATGCACCTTCCATTAGAAAATAACTGAAGTACAATGGAAAAGTTAATTAAAATCAACAATTTAAATTGAGGCTTTCCACTTGGTGATTTAAATCATGATTTAAAATGGCTCTATTTAAATCAAGTAGCTTTGAAAAATACCATAAGGGAGATGTCCACCAGTGTCTCAGAGATGTTTTGCCTGATTCCCAAAATTGCCTTAAAATGCAAACCACAGAAGTTCTTCCATTTGTACTGAATCCTTGATGCTGGCTCCCAGAGCCATAACTAAAGAATTCATTGCCCAGGGCACATTCCAATCCTTACAACGGCCGGCACTTGGAGCGAGTGGCAAGGAATGCACCTTTTAATGGAGCAGTTCAATGGAGCTGCTCCAGCATGCCCGGAGCCAAGCCCCGCTTGCCCTACCATAGTTACAGCCCTGCTGGCTCCTGTTACAGAGAGCATACAGTCCCCAAAATGACTTAGCTGAATGTGTTGGTGGGTGATGAGCCCCTCCAGTCATGTGCTGAAGGATATAAAAAAAAAAGTTGTCCCACATTACACCATGAACCAAGCTAACAAGGGTGCTAAGAAACCTGGGATATGCTCTCCAGAAATCACAGTATCTTACTTGTGTATGTGTAGCACAGCATGAATGTCTTGGTATAGATATAAGACTCACATAACAATGCAGTGTGGATGCTCAAGCACACCCTTGGAAAGAATTGGTCAGCAGGCACACATCCCACAGATCCAGAGCTATGCCCCAAAGCTACGTCAGGTTCCACCACCTGAGGATCAGTCTGAAATCTTTATGCCCTTTGGCGTGGCTGTGGTGAGAGCACAGTATATAAACCAATATTGAAAAGAGTCTTCATCAAACCATTTCACAGCAATAGGACTCAAAGTGAATATCTTTTATCCAACTGTCTCAGCATAATTCTCCAAACAGAATTTAGAGTCTGCATCTAGATCTGTTACTTATTCATATTTGACTTAATATGCTGGAATTCCAAAAGTGCATTTTCCTCAAACGGCAGCATACTCTTTGCTTACCTATTTCTCAGACACACTTGTGTGGACTTTACCCTAAAAACTCTGTCTACACGCTGGCTTTTCAACATTTTTATTGAGTTTGATATAGATTCAGATGCCTTTGTTATTTATCTATTATATAAGTTCCCTAATTAACATTTTTTTATTTAAAACATGAACCCATATTATCTTGATGCTATTTGGTAATGGTCTCCTAGCAACAGAGGAGGTTTACTTCCTTGTTAAAAAATCACACTTGTCAGTCAAAAGGTCTCTTTTCTATATACTCTCTCAAATGTAATAAATCATTTTCTTTCTTATTTTCTATAAAAAGATTTTGATTAATTTCCTCAGACTCTTAGCAGTAATAAAATAAAGTGATAAGTTTAAAACATCTTTGTATACTACAGCATAAACTAGATTACACAAAGGAAAAAAATGAGTTGTTCCTCTTCCACAAATCTACCCTCAGTTTGAAGCAGAGCTGTTTATAACAGAAACTGCAGGTTAAAAGAAAAAATACCCTAACAGATAATGTATTACTGTGCTTTCTTTTTTAAATAATGTATTTCCCAGTTAGAAAATTCAGAAACAAACTTAATTTCAAAATTAAAATGAAAATTTCATTTAGGTTGAAAATATCACTAACTTATTTGTTTTGAAATCTGAAAAATTATGACTTTTATTTTCAGGATTTAAATTTGTGTTCCTCCCCACCACTTTTCATTATAGGAGAAAGTTAGAGCGCAGTGAAAAATAATAATAAAAAAATGTAAAAATGAACTTTGCAGGAAGAAAGTGTGAGAAATATTATCCCCTTATCACAACACAAACATATCTGACCAGTGTAAAAGAATATTTTTTAAAGAAGGAGACTGAAATTATTCCATTTCCAATAACTAAAATGAAACTATTTTAAGTAAAAAAAAAAAAAAAACCCAATAATTTTCATTTTGAAATGTTGCTTTGAATTGATATAATGATTTTCATGTCTAAATTAAAATTCCTGTGGAAAGCCCAATGTTTTCCAATAAATATATTTGAAAGGGGGATTCTTTCCCCCACGCATTTTTTTGTGTAGGAAAAGAAATGGGTTTTGTAATTGCTCCAGTCTGAGGCTGGTAGGATGACTGTTTCTTAAACATGAGGCCTCCTCTACTGTGCAGCATAGCAAACACCTTCTGTCATTTGTATGGATTCAGATTTACAATCCATTATTCTTCATAATATTAGTAGTAAAATTCATATTACATTGATGCTATTATCACAGCCTCATAGGTCTGCATATCTGGACATCCTCCGGCAGCGGCTGATTTGTGTTCATCTGGACCTCATTATGTCGCACATGTTGTGAGCATCCTTACTCCAAAGAACTTAAAGCTGAAAGAAGTAGGTAGAGCAAGTTGCCTAAGCCCACATAGTAGATAAGTGGTCAAGTTGCAGACAGAGCCCAGCTCTTCTACAATGGGCTTTTGTGCCCTATCTGCTAGGCCATGCTGTCTCTTAACTATAGATTCATTAGTCAGAAAAGACCAATATGATCATCTAGTCTGACCTGCTACACTGTGCAAGTCACAGACCTCCCGTGAACAAAACTATAACAAAGCTTCAATGCACGTGTTTTAGATCATCCTCTAAATTTCTGGATGCTTACCTGAACTGTTAAGAGAACTGCACATATTTGATTCTTTTGCTTTTGTATCTAGATGAAAAGCACCAGTGAAAAAGAGACTTAATAAAACCCAGACATTTAATTAGTACAAATATCTTCATTATGTGTAACTGAGTTTTTTGGCAAAAATCAAACAAACATATTTTGTTAAGATAGACGAGATCAAGAGAGTCAAAAACCATTAGACTAGAAAAATGGATCATCAATTATCAGTTACTAAAATTAACTTTGTCAAATGTCAATATAAAACCTTTTCCCCCTGGAATACGGATGCTAGTGGAACAGACATGTGATTAATCATCTTTGCACCTCTTTTTCTTAATGGACACGTTTCTAGTTCATTCTTCTGCACTTTTGAAAAAGTTTGACTCCATCAGCCTGCTTAGTAGAACAGATGCTGTTTATCTCTCTCTGTGCCTTTTCCAAGCTGCTGTTGATTTTCACAGTCAATGAAGAACATTAGTTATAAAAGCTAAAAACCGTTGTCAAACAAATGTAGTAAAGAAGATATCAGAACCTTGCAGATGTATATCAAAGTGTATCTATTCATTGGATCAGGTACTTGCTTCTTCCTGTGGAGATCTATTTTTATGCACATTGCTTGTTTTCTTCCTTAGAAATCTATATGCTATATCCATATCTGTCAATCTGACAAATGTTTTAGCCAATATGCCAAAGGAAAATTTTACCAGGTAGATTTTAATGGCTGCTAGTTACTGAAACACACAGCAAGAAATGCATTAACCATTTCTGTTGACCACTGTTTTAAACAACGTAACGTAATACAACTAAAAGGGCACAGTTAGTGTCTTCCTTAATAATTAGACACCATTCACAGAAAAATGTGAAATTAAGAGGTGGAAAGAACCAATGTCCTTCCTTGGCAGTGTCAGGAAATTGATCATGTTCCAGAATGCTAACTGATGGGCCAAGCAAAGGCCCAAGAGCCCTAATTTCTTAGCCTAAAGGTGGCATACAACTGAACCTTGTGCACTAAAGTAAGAGTCACTGCAGTTGAGTCTCCATGGTATTTATAAGCTGAAGATGATTGGGTGGCCAAATAATCCTCCATTTTTCACTTGAATACCCTCAGTATACATTCTGTCAACAATATCCGGCACTGAAAATTGTGAACACTGATTATCCTGTGGGGTACGGGAAATACACATTGTCAGGCTCCAGGTTCCACACTGTCAGGCATGATGGTTGGAGCCAGTCATAGAGTTAGGACGAGATCAAGGTCAGAATTCATAGATAGGCCAAATCAGGATTGTTGCTGAGGTCCGGAGCCAGGCTGGAGTCAGTCTTTGGGGGCTTAGGAAGTGGGTACAGATTTGGAGCAAGGCTAGACTGGGCATGAGCAAAGCAAAAGGGGTCTCAACTAGGTTCAGGTTAGGCTGGGACAGGAACCAAAAGTGTATCAATGACGGACTGGCAGGCTAAGAAGTCTAACACCACAGCACAGCAGGAGGGCTGCTGGCTGAGAAGCACTGTTGTACAGACTAAGATGCAGTTCTGGTGGATCAGTGAATATCTTTGCGTGAGGAGTCACCTGTGTTATGCCAGGCAGAGTGTGGTCAGGTGCAATGTGTTCTTATCAGCGTTGTTCCGTGTCCAATGCTGATATCAGTTTTACTGTGTGTGTGAATGTGTGCATGAATCTCTGAAGGTGTATTCCCTCAGGATTACCCCTGGCTCAGATCTCTAAGTGGGAACTCTCTTGGATCTTAAGCAGGAATTGCGTTAGCCTGGTGATCCTAAGCCAAGGTGTTCCTTTGGTTAATGCTTTGGATTACCTTTGGCTCAAATTTCTAGTGAGAATGCATTTAGCTCAGTGATTTGGAGCCTAGGCATACCTTGTGTGCAAGAGGTAAACTAAGGCAACACTCAGAATCAAGGAAAGCAACATGACCATGGATCCTTGTAGAAATTAAGGTGCCACGCTAGGCTTTATTGCAATGTAGCACTGTGGCAAACAGTCTATTCTAAAAGATTTGTTGGCAGCTTTGGTGCTTTCAATACAAAAGAACAGCTCAATTGCCGGCAGGACTCGCCATCACCCCCTTCAGCTGCCTTAAGTCTGAGGTCCAGTGCTCCTACTTTTATATCCTTATCTGCATTTGCATTGATTGGTCTACACATCCCTTTTTTGATGCCACCCATCATTTTGCAAGGTCCACGCATTACTAGCATCTTCATCCATCAAGGTGTCATGGTTTGACTGAAACATTATCTTCTTGGTGTTATACCAAACCAACAACATTTTCCTCAAGGTAGCGTCTCTCTCTCTCTCTCTCTCTCTCTCTCTCTCTCTCTCTTTTTAACTTATTATTGCAATTTCAGCTTGTTTCTTACCAATTTTAGTGAAGTTGGACTTTCATAACCTGTCTCTTGTCAGTACCATCAGTTCAGGCCCACTGTTTTGGATACTTTGTTAGGCCTTGGGCCAGCACCAAGACACTTCTGCTTGACTTTCCTATTTTAACCTTGTATTTTCTCCTACACGCCTTAATAAGGGTCCAGCCGCAGCGTCCTTTCAGTGTCTGTTGAAGCAGCAAATCATGGCAGCTGAATGAGGAGCCCTAGTCTGGCTTTGGCTTTCCCTCACACCCACTAAAATCTTTTCTCTGACTTCTTTCCCTAGTCTTACCTTAGCAGTCTGATCTATGTTAATAATGTATACTAGCAGAGCTATGCCAGGGGTGTGAAAGAACCACACTCCCAGCACTGTAACTATGTACATTAAACCCCCCAGCAGAGACTCAACTATGCGAACATAAGAAAGCTTTTGTTGACAGAACTAATATGGCTCAGGGACTATGTCTACACTAGAGGGCTCAGTTAAGTCAACTTTACAAAGCCGACTTAAAGTCAACATTATTAAGTCAGCTTAGAGAGTCCCCATTTGTTTAAGTCAACTTTATAAAGTCAACATAAGCAAGGGGGCCCATTTAAAGTTGACTTTATTAAATCGACTTTAAATGGGTCCCCTGGCTTAAGTTGACTTAAATGGCTATTCTGCCTTAAATTGACTTTATTAAGTCAACTTGAATGGCCACATTTTGTTAAGATGACTTAATAAAGTCAACTTAACCCTTAAAATCAACTTTAGGGGTGAGAGTTATTAAGTCGACTTAAGCAACTGCTTAATTCGAATTAATGAACTCTAAATGTGGTCCTGGAGTTGCTCAAGTTGACTTAAGCCTGCTTAAGTCAATTTAAGCCTCCAGACATAACCAGGGAGGTGGTGTTCCTAGCAGGAAAACCCCTGACAGTCTGCACCGTGTCCACGCTAGCATAGGTTCTGTATACATAGCCAATGTCTTATTTGGATGAGTACTGAAGTATAATATTCAACCTTAAAGGCAAGTCTAGACGGGGAAGGGAATAGCATCTTAAAATGCGTTAGCAGACATGTGTCAGTTAACTTGTTTTAAACTTTACTTAGCACCAAGTGCAAATAAAGATGATGATTAAAACTGTCAGCTATGTCAACTAGCTAAGACATTCTTACAGCGTTAAAGCCTGTTTACACTTGCTGCTAAGTGGGGTTTTAAAGCATGTTAGTTAACATGTCTGCTGACATATTTTAGAGCACCACGTCTTCTTATTAGGCAGGGCTGAGTCAATTTTTAGGAATTGTAAAATGGTTCTCTCGTATTGTGTTATATTGCCAATATGTTTTATAATTTTTGGGAGTTATTTAATTGAACCCCCTCTAAAGCCTTCAGGACATTGCACCAAATGTGAGAATCACTGTAGGTTCACATCTGACTGTATTATGCATTGTCAACTCCATCCATTGACAGACATCCACTATTATTTAATACAGCAGCTAAAGTTTGCTGGGCACTTTGTAGAATAAATAAGACCTATTTCTTGGGCAAAGGCTCTTGTAGTCTAATTTTAGCTGTGATGCAATGAGTGACAGCAAGCAGCAGTAGGGACAGAGACAAGGGGAGAACAGAGTTATAATAGCAACCTTTTGATTATCCAGTATCAGACGTCAGAGCTGTTTCTACAAACTGAAGGGCAAGCAGTATGTAAGGATTTCTCTTTTAAGAAAGGAAGCAGAACATCATGTATTTGTATTCAACAGCACCACTAACTTCACTATTGTCTCTGTTAAAATCTAACAGGTATTATGTACATGTTGCATAGACAAGAAGGAATATCTTATATTTCAAAACATGTTCCAGAAAATCACCAGAAAGGTAATACTAGAAATACAGGGGAGCAAAATGTGTGCTTTTTTAAAGGAGACATTAAAATGAAGAATAATTTTCTCTTCCTAAAACAAATGTTGTGCTGCCATGTTCTTTGTTGCTTTTCCTTCTTTTGTTAATTTTCTGCCCAAGATAATGGGAAGGATCAGTTAAATATCTAAGATGTCCTTTACCTGGGCCTATATTGTCCATTTTCATGGGGATGCAGTCTTTGACCCAAGAGGCCTGTCACATCTTTTTCATTATGGTGGAGCTAAATACCTTTTGTGGTAATCTATCAAGAGAAAAGGGAAATTCAAGGGTGGACTGGTCACATAACCTGCCCTCAGTAAGTGGTGTCATGTAGCTGGGCTACCATAAGAACAGATGCTTCAATTCCATGTTCCCACTTTGCCCACTTCACATGAACACAATTAGACACTTTGGGGATCAAGGGCCATTGGGTCAGCCACATCTCTGTTTTTAAGGGCAGATATATACTGCTGGTGGCAGATTCACAGCAATCAGTTCAAGCTTCCCAGCTCAATTGAAGGGTCTCAGTCAATCAGGAAGTGAATCGAATAACTCCACCCCATCAAGCGGTATAGCTCAGACTCAAAGGGAGGGCATTTCCCTTCAGCTTAGTGCGGCGGACATGCCATGGTAAGTATGTGTTAGGCCAGGGGTCTCAAACTCAAATCACCACGAGGGCCACATGAGGACTGGTACATTAGCCTAAGGGCCGCACCACTGAAACCTTTCCATACAACAATATTACAAATATCAGTAACAGTAGTGTTGTTGCAGGCTGCAGGAAATAGCTTTAGGGGCTGCACATTTGAGACCCCTGTATTAGGCAGTCAAAGGGGATACGCAACTTATTTTAAGTTACTTGTGTATTTTCTTTCAACTACCACTCAAAACCAGAGCTAACATTACTTGCAGGCTTTGTATACCGCCTGCTAAATGTCCATAAGCATCAGTCTTCCTACCAAATGGGGTTGCCCTTCTGTCCAGCACTGCCTGACGATTCAGTTGTAAGTGACTCTATGCGAACCTTAAGTATCAGAGCCTGTCTCATGATTGTGTTAGCCTTGACTTAAGGTGATTTGCTAGAGAGTTGAGGAAAAAAAAAATCTCTCTCTTCGCTTGGGTTAGCACACCTATTATGGTCTGTCATGAGTGTCTAGATCATGGGTTAGCTGTTGAAAGTATAGTAATAGATGCTTTCATGTAAAGATGGAAAGCTGTGATACCAGTGTCAGACCAAGTATTTCAGCATTCCCAGGTGATGTATCAAAGTGTCAGAATAGTGACAGGAGGTGAGAAGCTGCTTCAACAAGGGAGGACCCTAAGCACACACTCTGGAGAAAGAACATGGCACGGTTTCAGACCTATTTAAAACAGTCTCTTCTTAGAGATATGGCACTCATCCTATGTTATCTGATTTAAAAAGGCAGTCAGTTCTACACATGATCTTGCATAAGTGGAACATTTCTTTATGTCCAAAATAAGCAGGTATAATACAAAATGTTTGTAACTAACTATATAATTTCAGCAAAATGGAAGTAGTTTATTTCCTGAACAATATCTTGCAATATTCAAAATCCAGCATTCTTATTGATAACAATCTCTATATGACAGGACCAAATATTATAGGAGAATAATAGATTCAGCGATCAAGGATTCCTGCTGATTTACTCTTCTTTCCTCAGCGATTTGGAACACGGAGGATTTGATTGTTATTTTTATTGTGATAACAACTGAAATCAGGGCCCATTCTTCTAGTCATAAATCCATAACATGAGTCCCTTCTTTGAAGATCTTACAATCTAAATAGGCACAACAAACAGAGACTAGGTGAAATGAAATATTTTGCCCATTTTACAGATGGGAAACTGAGGCTTGGAATGACTTTCCCAAGTTCACAAAGACTGGTAATGCCAGAAACTGACCACACAGTTCCTGATCTCAGTCCAAAGTCTTAAATATAAGACCATTGTTTCCTATTTCCTATTGTCACTTGCCCCCACCTTCTTTTAAAGATAAAGTTATCAGTTAGATGTGGAGCTCCCTTAAGAGTTTCATACTTCTTGATTTTTTTTTCCTCCTACGACTGTGCATGAACATGCTAGTTCAAATTGGTTTTCCTAGTGGGGCCATGTTAGTTGATTAGTTTTTTTGCAATTTGTTAGTCTTTAAGTCAGTGGTTCCCAACCACTGCACCGTGGCACACCAGTGTGCCACAGCAACCCCTTAAGCGTGCCGCCAGCAGTGGCAGGACCCAGCCTGGTCAGGGTCTGGGGGCTGCCAGCGGTGGCGGGATCTGGCCCTGGCTGGGGGCTGCCGATCCACGGTCCGCAAGTGACAGCGCAGTACAGTGTGCCACAGCAGATAAAAGGTTGGGACTCACTGCTTTAAGGGCCACAGGACTCCTTGTTTGTTTTACTGAACTAGACTAACATGGCTGCCCCTTTAGAACTTGGATTTCAAAGAATACTGTGCACGTTGATTTAGCAAAGCCAGAGACGCCCTTTTCAATACTAGACCTCTAGACCTATAGTAACCTTTCAGATTTAAAACCACCACCTACTCCCAATTCTCTGGCATGAAGCTTGCCATTCACGCTAGACATTTTGCTCTGTTGATATATTTGTTGCTTAGGATGCTAGTTTTTCCCAGTCATGGAAGGAAGGGGGGAAACATCCTTCTTTGGAGGTGAGATCAAAAATCGGCTGGAGGGCTGACATGTGAATCACTGTGTGACCGTTTCTCCTCCCCAAGAATATTAAAAAGCCTGTTTTAAAATGAGGCCAATGAGCTACTTCTGTTTCTCAGCCAAAAACTATTGTGCTATTATTTTTCTTTCTATAAAGATATGAAGTTCAAGTTGCTAAAATTAGCAGTTGTTGTTTCACCTATGTTCTTCTAGTCAAAGTGGCATTGTTTAGCGGTTCAGTGCCTGCTGCTTAAAATACAGCATTCCCCATTTAACATGTCAAAAAGCTACGGCTAATTATTCTCATAGCAAAGATAATCGTACCAATTATGAGTCTTTAAAAAGAATAGAGGAGACAAAGAAGTGGAGATAAGATTTAACAATGACAGGTGGGGGAAAATCTCAACGGCTGAAAAACTACATAGGCTATTCCTTTTTTTAGGAAAGAATAAATTTGCAACTTTATGAAAGAGTCAAGTAATCACTGCTCAGTCTGTGGAGTTACTAGCTTCTGTGGTCTGTGGTAAGCAACAAATCAGATTAGATGTCAGAGTGGTCTTTTATGGACTTAAAATCTGAAACTGTGGAAGGTGGTGACCATCTTTCCTACTGTTTTTATTATTTATTGGTTTGTTTGATGATTGTATTAGTGTAGTGCCTAGTCATGTTTCAGGATCCCAATACACAAGGGCCTGAACAAACAGGGAAGAGAAGAAGCAGTTTGAGATAAGAGACCAGTAATGAGTACAGTCAAATTGGGGAGTACAAGGAAACAATGAGACAATATTGGTGATAAGGTTTCATGCTTCAGGATCATAAGTCACTCTGAAAGGACCACTTCCTGCCTTAAAACTAGAAAGACCCCAGCCCATTAGCTCCTTGTGATAATATATAGATTACACAGATGGAAATTTAATTTTAAGATTGAGTTAACCCTTTGTGAACCGTATATATTGGACAAACAGGACAGTCTCTGTGTAAAAGAATAAATGGGCACAAATTTGACATCAGAAGTCTCAACACTCTAAAACCAGTGACTCAGCATTTCAATCTTTGTGATCACTCCATTAATGATTTGTTAATTGCTCTGCTCACACAGATGCATGCTAAATCAAAGCATCAAAGAACAGTTACTGAAATTGAATTCATTTGTAAATTTGGTTGCAGTGCTTCAGGTCTTAATTGGGACAGTGGATTTTTCTCTCATTACAACATGCGATCTGATCTCATGTCCCTCTGTATGCTGTTCCCCAGTAGTTGAATCT